>VOMN01021872.1:0-15877 GCA_014899125.1 Orchestia grillus | reverse complement strand
TACTCAAATTTCAAAGATTTACTAGCTGCTAAATTGAAACAAGCACCTAAAAATGTAACTTTAAGTCACAAGGAAACTTAACATGATTTTAAAAACTCAGCACATCAACATACTCTTAAAATAAGCTTAAAATTACATGAGCTTATGAACACACACTCGTCTTGCAACCATAATGCCCACTCGGCTAAGTGTTGCCAATATGCGGGAAGGAGTAAAACTGCTATATCATCGATGTGACAGATATTCTCACCTTCTAAGGCAGAGAAAATTTTCTGAATAAAAAATGTTTAAGAATGTTTTTAAAACTATTTATGGAAGTGTCAAATCATTCCAAATGTCAGGGCTACTTAAAATGCTACAAAGTACAGTTAGTAGCTAGAATTTTTTATATACCCTTTCATTACTCTTACAAAAACTTATAAAATATCTCAATATGAGGCAAATATTTTAAATGTAAGAAATTAATAAAAAAAATTCTATAATTGTTCCTAGTAGCCCTGCATTATGGTAGTATTATTCTCCTTGCATGGTCTCCATCTATGGCTTTGCAATCTGAGGTGTCACCAGGTAACGCCATATCTATTTTTCTTCGTAACCCTTGTGGTAACCAAAACTTGAGGAAATTTGGTAATTTAAGAAAATGTACTGTTCCATTAGATTTAATGAATTAAATATATGGAAAAACAACGTATTAATGATTTTGTGGGTCAAAGTTTATAATTTTACGTACCCATTTTGATAAAAGTTGCTTGTGGTCATTTGGACAAATATATGTTAGGGTATTCTACAATCTGCTTCACCACAGTTGACAGCCAGCCACCTTGCAATCCTGAGCTCAGAGGCTAGTCAATGAAGTGTTTGTTAGTTATGCATGATTTATAGCTCAAGTTTGTTAAGGGTGGTATTTAAATTCTTACTCTTAATTTTATGTATGAGTAGTGAGGCACATTTCTGTGAATGTTATGCAAAACTGATTAGCTAATGTGTATGTTTGCAAAAAATGTAATCGCCTTCTTATGCTCTTTTATTGAAATAACACAGGATGGTAACATTGCCTTGTTTCATTTAGAGATTGATGAAGTTGTTCATTATATTTCTTTTAATTCACTTTTGGGCCTTTCCATCTGTTATTTCTGAGAATTTTGATTCATATGTTTTGATTATTTTACTCCTCAGTGGACTTGGGATGTACTATGGTGTTGAGTTAATTAGGCTCATATATCATATACTATGGGTACTAGTATCTCCAGAGGGCATTGTAAGGTTACCATAGCCCTTTGGAACTTCTATATTTCGTGCCCACTTTATTTCTTTCGATTTTATGCCATTTTAACCTACTTCTTCTTTGTTTTTATTCTTTTTCATTCTAAAGTTGCTGTTTCTCTGTGCTGAGGTTCCTGTGTGGGAACACACCCTGTGCATAGAATCTCCGTTCTCCTAAGTCCATTCTAAATGGTCCCTACTCTTTTGGTGCAAGATAGACTGAGTTTCTAAAGCGCTGCTTTTACTACCACTACAGGAACAACTGTGTGGGAACACACCTTGTGTGTAGATTCCCCATTCTCTCTTTTGTCCGTACTAAATGGTTTCTTCTTTTCCTGCATGACATAGGTGGTGTGAGTCACTCAAGCATTACTACTACAATTTGGTTGTTCAAAAAGTCATTGTACATAATATATTTGCAATTTTGATATTTGTTGAGGCTGTAGGTGGAATTTGATGTTATGCTTAGCTTGACATTTTAAAAACAGTATTTGATGTTAAACTTGGTTAGTTTAAATTTGAGACAGCCCATTGTAATATCTAGTGTTAATTTACTTAATGTGTTAATTGCATTTAAACCTTATAAAATCCTATTTCTGACACACTAGCTAGAAATTTTCAAGTCCCTAAAGAAATTGACATGAGCCAATTTTTTAGCATTTTAACTTTAACAAATTTAACCAGAGTAAATTACTGCATCAGGTTTTGAAATGTACAAACATGTTTTCATTGAACTTAAATATCACTTGTCAATATAAATGCAAGTATGGATGCATTGTATATTATCCCCAATTGCGTTTTAGATCAACATTTTTTCCAACTTTGGATATTTTACAGCTAATTGATGTTGTTGCTACCTAGTTTGGCAAAATCTCTGTAGCTGCACAGAAACTGTGGTGTCACACTGCCTTTCATTTATTAAGAATAAATACTGAGCAAATTTTGCATTATGCATTATGAAATATTGGGAAGATCATGCATTTTTGCAGTGTTGCAGGAAATGTGTTTATCTCAGCCTAATATGGATATCAAAATTGATGATTTTAAGCTTTGATCATAGCTTTAAATATTTTCATGGAAATACAATTAGGCATTAATTTTTGTGTGCTCCTATTTGTATGATTTAGTTTTTCACAGATTTCTGCAAGATTTTGGACTGAATTTTTTTTAGGGTCTTACTGTTTTTTCTTTTGAACTTGATTAAATATAGGAACAAAGTTTCTGTTGGGATGTTTTGCAGCATGTCTTGTACTTTAGGCAGAGATGCAGCAGGTCCTTGACTTATAGGAGAGATCCGTTTGTATGAAATGACATAACCTGAATTTTAGTGTAAATCTGAACACATTGACTTGTGTCAGTTCATGAACTGCCTTGCTGTTTCCATCTGCCACAAGCCGATACATTCTTCTACCGCACTCACAACTTAGTCTGCGACTGTGTTCATATTCAGAAAGCAGTCATGAATTGCTATGACTTGTGATCTGAGAACCTCCTGCATGCCATATAAAGAAAATTCCTTCATCTATTATGCACTGATGCTTATAATCTGAAGCATAACTGGTTTAATGGTGATTGTGATGCAGGTTGGGCTCCCAATTTTGAAATTCCATAATTTTTGGCCTCACCTACGATTCAGCATAGCAATGGAAAAGATATTCAAGCTATTCTGAAAGAAAGTTTGCTGTTGGGTGTGAACAGTTATTAGTCTTCTATGCAGTAATCAATCAAACCCAAAGAATGGGCTGTGCAAGCTGGGTCTGGGTCCAGAAGCTGCAAGATTTTGAAGGCTCTATCTGAATTATGTTCTTACCTTTTCTGGTGTGCAAATTTCTGCACGAAAGTCAGCATCAGTTTCATGATTAAATTTAGCTTCAATATAAAGAAACCTTTCAACCAAAAGCATTGCTATAAACTTAGTCACTATAGAAAACTTTGATTTACAAATAATATTAGTGCTAGAATCTGTAATCTTCTAAAATTTTCCTTGTTTTAAATAGTGCAGTTTATACATTTTATGCTCCAAGCTGATGTGGTTCACATTGCTTTCCATGTATACTTATGCTCTAATAATAATGTATTTGATTCTCCTTGAGCACAATGTACCTGATTTTTTTACTAGTTGTAATTTTAGTGGAATTTTTTGAAAAGGGAGCCTTACTTATTGCCTGCTCTGTTTTGGTAATTGTAAATTTCTTTAATGTTTTTTTTTAGAAACTGACAACTAAAATGTTTGTAGACCTGGTGTCCTAAAGTACTTATTTGCCTGTGCAGCTATTGTACTACTTGTCAAAATTGAAGCACCTGCCCATCAAAGTGCTGCACCTGGAGAAAACTGGTGTTGGGATCACAGTGAACCGGCTGCGCCATTCTCAAGGTGGTGTGGGCGAGCGGGCGCGCAACCTTGTTGCCTTGTGGAAGAAGATGGTAGCAGCAGATGTTGGAGAAGGCAATTCAGTAGACAGAGCTAGGCAGTCCCCAAGTGTGGGGAGTACGACTGCCTCACAGGAACCCGAGTTGTGCGCTATGGTGAGTGCCTTTCATTTCTGTATTTGTGGTGTGTCATGACTACAAGATTCTGTTTTTCTATATTTTCATGTTGGTTTAACTTCTGAAGAAGTATATCCTATAATACCTCTGCTATAGTTATATCTTAGGGATTTTGCACTTTACTATCTTTTCTTTTTTTCCTATTCTTTCTTTTAAGGTAGCCATCCTCAGGAGTTTAGTTCAAATGTTTGAAATTTTTTTGATGCACACTATACTTTAAAATATACCTATCAATATTTAAAAACTAGACCTGCAAAACTGACTGCACTATGAGCAAAGAGAGAAAAAGAAAATATTTTGATGAAATTGCATTTATTCACCATTATTATATTATACAATCAATTTAAAATGGTCATATCCTTAGGCTGCAATTTTTGCACTGCACATATGCACATAGTCTCGCTACTCAGTCTGCAATCAGACTTCAAATTCCTTTCCTTCTTCCTCCTCCTGTGCAGTGAAGCAGTCACAGCACTTAGTATCATTCTCAATTGGTGGTATAATATATAAAATGTTTTTTTTACACCAATTAGTGTATAGCTATAAAAATAAATCCTTTTTCATTTATTTGCTTCTCTTGAAGAATGTGTTTTTGATTTTTTGGTTCAACATTTCCTCTAGTTTTTAGCTGACAATAATGAAAGCTGATTTAATGGGCAATTTTGATGCGCACTCAAAATCTTTAACGGTTTTCCTGCATTTGAAAACTTCAACAGTTTCACACAAAAATTGAAAAATAAGATGAAAAAATTATGAACTTTTTAAATGTGGTGAAGAATTTACTTTATTGGTTGTCAAAAATTTGGTCTATATTTTGTTTTCTCTGCACTGAAATATACAATTAGACCAACGGTATCAGTGTAATGCAGAAAAAGAAAAAAAAAAAGAACCTTTATTTATTCCAACACGTTTTACCGTTGGGTTTTAAATGCCTTACAACTACTGGTGTGGTGGGGGATGTGAGGAATGTGTGGTTTAAACTTCCTTTTCCAAGGGAAGTATTCCGTGGTCACGTGAAAAAGCCCCACCCACATGAGCCGAGGCTCGAACCCTTGTCCGATCGGCTGTGAGGTCATCACGTTCACCACTACACCATGGAGCCCACATGAGAAAAAGTTCATGATGTGAAACATTTGAAAATTGTTCAAAAATCAACTTTTTTATATATCCTTTCTGTCAAGATTTGAATAAACCTAGATTAAAATGTTTCTTTCATTGCATTACAGAAATTTGACAAACTTGAAAAGATCCATTTCATGGGAAAATAGTTGGTTATTCTGCTGGATGGTCCTCTTAATTTCCTGCTTCTATGCATAGGAGATCCAGTGTAAGAACATGCCTTCTGTCTTGATTCCCCATTCTCTGCAGTCCATATTAGATGATCCCTTGATAGTCTGAGTCACTAAAGTGCTTTTATCCATAATACCATTACTACTGCACTCCTATACCACTATAATAAAACAAATGTACTGAGCTAGGCAAGCATTGAGAATTACAAATAATTTGGTATCATTCTTAATTATTGATGTCTTTTAGTTGTGTCAACTGTATTCATAATAAATACAGTTCAGGTGAAATTTATCCATGGATATTACGTTTGTGGGGATGAATGGGGGGAAAATTAAGAGTATTCTTTATCAAGAATGAGATCGGAGTCCCAAACCAACACCTGTGAACAAAGTCATGATGCCAGTATTTGGAAATCACAATTAAACATTGAATCTTGCAATAGAAAAAGAGGTTGATAATAATTCTAAAGAAAATTTGATGAGACTAACTATAGTGAGAACATAGGTTAATAGGAATGAAATGTGGACATAAATGGAGGTTGATTCACAAGGATTCATAATATTTTACACATCCTAACTGAAGCGACCAGTGATGCAAAAGCAATTGTGTGATGAAGGATACTAAATCGAATACATTTTTCACACTTTAAATTGCATACCTACATAGAAAACTTAATTCTAAATGTACAATATGAATCACAATAGTAACTATTTAACATTTCATTGAAATATTTTTATAATTGAGTTTATAGTAACTTACTTTAGGTCAAGTAGAAAGCATGATCAAATAGCAAATAAACCACAAATATTATTCTATCTGGCTACCACTATTAGAAAAAAAATTCAGAGACAAGAACTGTCATTTTCAACATGAAATTCTGCAGTCTGTATAGAAATAAACTTAACAACCAAGGTGTGAATACTTGTGTTTTGAGGTTTTTATGACAATTTATAATACACCTTTTCTCTTCTTCTAGATGCATTTCTATTAAGTCAGAAATAGAGCACATTGAATTCCCTTTCAATAAGAAAGACTTGCCTACCATGGTTAATTTGAGATCATGATGGTAATTCTAGAGCTGAGTCAGCAATGCTGATACCTCATGCTACTAGGTGATCAGAAAGTGAAGTGTGATATTTGATTATTAACCCTCTGTGCCCTGGTGCAACTCTCAAGTTGCACTAAAAACAATCAATTGTTCCCCTTTCAATATCCAGTAATGAGTGTGATATGCAAAGCACCTGTTGCAGTGTGAAATGAAACCCGTTCTGTTTGTGATATTTTCACTGTAGGCCAATTGCTGATCAAACATTATTGAGTGAGGACTTGTGCTAGTAATGAATTCAAGGCTTTAAAATTTAAGTGAGCAATTTTGTTACAGGGGCCAGAGGATGATGACGAAGACGAAGCACGTCTGCAGATCGAGGTGGCTGAAGATGCTAGCGGGGACGAACCTGGAGATGGTCCTGTGTTGCCTGACCTCGAGTGCAAGTCTGAGACGAGAGAAGTTGTGAGCTTACCAAACGATGTACCAGAGGTTCATGACCTGGAAGATTACTCAAGTACTCATGGGAATGACTATGATCCATCAGTACCACTGACTCTACCATCCCATAGCAATGGTGACTCCCGGACATATGGAAAGTACAGCGAAGTGGCTTTGAGTGACAGTGACCATGGCCCTGCTAAGTACAACCCTCTCACTTCGACGCAAGATTACGGTGGAGTCGGTACTTCCAGTGCTCCCGTGTATGAACCCACTCCCACAGCGTCGACGGTCGAGGGAGCTGACAGTCTTGAAGAGAATGCCTCTGCCTCAACGTCATCTCATTCTCACAAGAAAAATAAGCATAAGCATAGTCGCAGTAAAGATAAGAAACATAAGAGTCATAGCAAAGACAAATCGTCCAAGAGTAAACATAAGTCAAAGAGCTCTGACATTGTAAAAGAGAAAACTCACAAGGATAAAAGAAAAGAAGATGAGAGAAGTAGTCGTAAGCGGAGCAGAGAAGACCTCCCGGCCATTGTCGATTCAGAGCAGTCGTTGGATCGTAGACGTGCTAAGATTCATAAGGCTAGTGACCATGATGATAGTCATAGTTTAGTTCAGAATAGTGAAGTTAGTCCTCATAATAGTAGTCCAGAATGTGACATTGTATATAATGGCCACAGCTCCCTGCCAGATGTAAAAAGTGTAAAAGACAATGATCAAGAACCAACGTCTAGCTCTAGACACAAGTCCCACGAACGTCACAGTAGTTCTCACTCCAGTAAAAATCATCACAAGAAGTACGACAAAAAAAGTCACAAGGATCGACATTCTGACGAAGGCTCGACTTCAGTCAAGCGGAAAAAGTTGGAGTCCGACGAAGGCTTTGGTGCTGCCTTGATGAGTATAGATTCTCCTGACATGGGCAGCAAGAAGAAAAAGTCTAAGAGCAGCCACAAGGAAAAAGATGAGAAGAGAGACAAGAATCACAAGTCTAAGAGTAGTCATAAGGATAAAAGAAAAAGTTCGTCCAGTAGTAGTAAAACTGAAAACCGAACTGGCGAGCCGTCCTCTTCCTCTCTTGTGGCAGCTTCTTCTGCTTCCGTTCCAAGTCCTCCTCCTCCTGCTCCTGCTGCTGCTGAGACAGCTTCTGCTCCTGCGCCAGCTGCTGTTCTGCTTGACCCCATCAACCCCAACTACAAACCCTTGCCCCACTTAGCTCTGCCTGATATTGATAATGACATTAATGAATACCCTACCTTCGAGCCGCCTTCCGTCATGAATCGTTATTCTGCTGAGGATTTGGCGATGGAAGTAATGACTTCCAAAAAGAGCAAGCGACAAATATATTCCGGGAGGTCTAAATTATCAGAGGTACCTTCTCTATTTGAAATTGCCACCCGATGTCTTCAGGAGAATATAGACTCCCTCGAATACACAGGTGGTGTGCCATTTGAAGTAATTAAACCAGTAATTGAGAAAGCCACAGCGAAACAGCTTTTCAATTTAGAGCACCACAATGCTTATCTCCTTGACAGTACGAGCCATATATGGGAGCAGCATTGTAAGAGAGACTTCAAAAACTGCAAACCAAAAGATATGGAAACATTTCGAGACATGCATATTCGTTTGATGGACGAACGGAGAGAGAAGTTAAAGAATGTCCAAAGGAGAGTCATGCTCAAGAGGGAAGAAGAAATGGCTAACAGGTGTCAAGCCATTCTGGCCTACAAGGGCGTAGTACCTAAGCCTCCTCCGAACGTGTCCCGTGCACAAGCTAAATTCGGCACTGGTGCCGCGGTGGGGGCCCCTCAGTCCAAGTCCAGAGCTGACGAAGTAAGGGCTCGAAAAGTCGCCATGTCGAACGTCCAGAGGGCGGAGCGGAGTGGTGCTGGTCCCAACGCACGGCCTGCGGCTAACAAAAAGCCCAAGGCCCCACTTATGGCTAAGACTATGCAGTTCTATAAGAAAACCTTCAGACGGTAGAGCTTTGCAATCACATTCTCGTGCATTCGAAGATACCAGTCTCTCTATCATCAGTCTTAGTTTTTATTTGTATATATTCATGTATTTATTGTTAATACCATCTTTATTCTAGCATGTAGACCAGCTTTTGTTTCAAAGCTCTTCATGCGTGTTCTGTGGCAATGTAGTTATTACTTCGATTGGGAAGGCGGTAACTTGTCGTTGATGAACCCTGTAGCATGTTTCTTTGGCAGCGTATAATTTGTGTTGCTTGACTTATAGCTGGTGACAATGATTTATTTTGTATATTTGTGCATTAATTTAGATTAGTCCAGTAGAGTTGTCATCAGCTACAGTTGTTGGCAGTCCCATTCTCCACTACTTAACATTTGTTCAGTTCAGTCCTCAGTTCAGAGTAAACATTAGGAAAATACCAACAAACATGCATCGAAAAATGCCTTTTTCTTGTCGATTCGATACTGTGTTATATAGTTTCTAATGAAGTAACAAAAAAAATAGCGAAGCCATTTTTGCTGTCTGGTTAGGGTAGACTGAAACCTCTGTGCTTTGAGTTTTCTCGATTCACCTTACCATTTAGCGTGAAGTTATCTTGATTTTGAAACTCTTCAGAGGATGCACTGATAGAAATGACCATTTAGCATAGCATGGAAACTTTCTGCACCTTTGGGTCAAAAAAAGATTCCTGAGCTCCATACTGGAAAGATGCTTATTGTACTAGTACTACATTGAAACTTTGGGTTTAGGGAGATAAGAGATTTGCATTTGAGGAAAAACGAGTTGTTCATCTCATATTGGGTGGTTGTGGGCCATGTTTTGTAATTTGGCGTGCCTCATGTTAGTCTCTATTGTTACGGTTTCTTTATTATTATGTCTACTATGCAATTGACCTCCGGCAGGAATATCCTAAATACATATTTAAGATACTTAATTTTTCAGATATTTGGATCGTTGCTCGCCGCTGATACGACCTCTACCGAATCCGGTTTTCTTAGATGTTTAATAATTCATTGACTTCTGCCCAGCAATTTTGTGCTAAAGGGGATTGTGATACAGCTTATGTTGGGGACTGAGCGGCTCTGGGGAAGTAAGTCGGACTCCCTGCTTCTGAAAGGAATGCTGGAAGTGCCTAGCTGAGTTAACTGTCTTAGGGGCTCGGCAGTGCTCGTAAATTCACTGCGCTACCTGCAGTAGAAATAAAAGCAAAGGGTATGCCTGTCTGTCGTAGGTGTAAATTCTAAATTTAAGTATTTCAATTTTTCATTTGCTTATTCTTTCCGGAGGTATCCTGACGTGCCATATCGGCGAACTCTACCCCGAGCAGTATTTTTCGTGTATTCTTTGATCATTTTTTCGGTATTACATTATTTTTCAAGGTGACGTTTTTTCCGGACAGGTGCATTCAGCAACTTGAATCGAATAATAATGACAGCCTATTTGCTCTGTGTCCTGGACATGACGTAATTCTCTGCGTTGATGAGCATATACCTCCGGAGTATATTGTGTCCTTTTGACAATGATGGTCTGTTTGTCCAGCATACCCTTTGAGCTTTTGATTCTCTTGATCTTATCTTAACGTCTCTTGATTTTTCAATCATCGCGTTTGCTATTTTTGTCTCGAGTTTTAGCCAGAGATACTCTTGCTCCTCTTCGTTGTCAAAGCGAGAATGTTAATTTATAGAATTTTTTTTAGTTTGATTTCAATTGCTTTTTCGAGTTCTTACCATGCTCGAGTTCGTCGTAAGCTGCAGTGGGGAGAAGTATAAGGGGATGATTTAGTTCTCGCGTCTGCGTATAGTTCCCATTTCGTTCTGGCCTTGTTTGTGAATATGGTAATTTTTGGTCATCTATGACTTTTGACCCCATCTCGATAGTTTCTTCGACTGGCACGTACTATAATCAGGTGAATTTTGTAATTTTCCCCAGATGTGCGGGTACTCTCTGACACGGTCTGTTTCTACCGAGAGAGATCAAGGAAGGACAAGTAAACTCTAATCAAGCTTATTGGTTAGTGGGAGGCGATCGCAATAGTGACTTGTTAGGGGATTCTTATTCGTTCTGAAGCAAAATCAATGTTATGTCACTATTATATTTTTAATATCGTAATATTTCATTTGTTATCTCGTTTTAGTACTTGAAACATGTCAGAAAAATCAACATTTTATTTTGAATTTTAAACTCCATCTATATTGTTTAGTCTTGAAAATAATTAAATTTTTTATGGAATGGCCGGCAAGAAATGTTTCACATTTTTTGGCTTTCCTTAGTGTGTAGTGTGGCAGAGATATTTCGATGTACTGAGAAACCATAGACAAGAAAAAGATCTGACTGTAGAGAAAACATTTGTGTGACCACCGTCGAACTCGGGAGTTGCGGGTGGTGGAGAGGGAACAGCGGTGTGACTTACTTGTGGTAATCGAGGGTGAGCTCTCTGGGACTACTATTCGCTAATAAAATTTGCTGTACGGCGAGTATAGCAGTATCGATGGAATACAGAAATAAATAATAAACTGAAATCAACTAAACCCACTATCCAGGAGTGGCCCTCCGCCAGGTGTGATAACCGGCGAGTGGAGACCGCCCTGTGCCGACTGCGCATTGGCCACTGCCGTCTTACCCAGGGCTATCTGATAGAACGCCGTCTCTAGCCTTACTGTCGTGACTGTTCTGTGCTGCTCACAGTGCACCATATTGTTGCTGAATGCCCAAATTTCTTAGCCGCCAGAGGAGAGCATTAACCGCATCTTCGACGTACGGATACCAATGCAATAATGGTCTGAATTCTCCGTCAAATTCATCTCATCCGCTTTGATGCGAAGATATTGACATTTCTCACACGATGTGATATTATCAATAAGCTGTGATAAACAAGCTTACTAACATGTGCCATTGGCTACGTGTACTGCATACGCATACCAATGCAGCCGAGTGCACTACGTTTGCTGCCCACTGGGGCTACAGCGTGAGTGTGATCGTAAATGGGTGGCAGCTGAAACTCCAATTTTCGGCTGCCCTCTAAAGTGACGAAAGTAGCGTGCTGCGACCTTGTCTCTTTCTGACGCTGGAGCTTTTCCAGACCTGAAGATACGAAGTGGAAGAGTCGAGCGAAGAAGTGAGTGAAAATTGTCCAGAATCTGCTGTTTTCACCCTCTGGGAAACTCAGAACCCATTCATCTTCTGAGATTTTGAAGATAAGTTGGTGTCTTTCGGTACGCGATAGACGATTCTGAGATGCCAGTTATTTATCCGTTGTCGTTTTGTCTGATGGTCTTTATTGCACATCTGTCTTTGTGAACGAAATTATCTCTGTGATGAAATAAGCGGTAGATAGCTCCTAAATTATGGGACGTATGGCGCGACGTAGTCTGTCACAGTAGCGCTAAAAAAATTACTCCTACTGCCGAGCTGTCTGAGGTGAGATTGTTCGCACTCTGACCCCCCCCCAAAAAAACTAACACTTTGAATGGAGGTACTTGACCGCTATCTTTTGCTACTCTAATTTTTCTTCTCGTTTGGGAATGTGTGGGTGTGAGGTATATCATTTAATAATGTTGAAGAAAAACGTTTGATGTTTGTAACAATGTTATGAGTTTGGTCTTAAGATGAAGTCCGGGGCTGATGCTAGGTGTGTGACTTAAACCTTGGATGCGTTGTGCAGTGAAACTGGTGACACGCCCGCAGAGATAAGTGTGATGTGCACTCGAGACATGAGTGAATGGGACGGCAAGGTGCGTCACAGTCTGCTGGTTGAATGGGGGCTTGTGTAACCCGTCACGGCTGCTGTGGCTGTGCAGCCA
Source organism: Orchestia grillus (assembly GCA_014899125.1). Taxonomy (NCBI): domain Eukaryota; kingdom Metazoa; phylum Arthropoda; class Malacostraca; order Amphipoda; family Talitridae; genus Orchestia; species Orchestia grillus. The sequence continues at coordinate 3,508 of VOMN01021872.1, read as the reverse complement.
ATGCTTTCACGTCGAACAATACGGATACGTAGGATGGAAAACGCCGTTGATGGGTTTTATTTCTTTTTCCAATTGTTCCTCTCTGCAATAAGAATGTTAAAATTGAGTGTCATTGATCGGCGTCAAAACATCGTGTGCAATTTACATTCAAATGTTTTTTTTTCGTAGTGTTTTCCTGTAAAGCGATCGCTGTCTTTGTCTTAACACTCGTATGCAGTTTGTAGACGCTATCACTGCAATAATTGGCTATTTATTTTTGTTTTACCCTCACATAACATTATTCCTTTACTTTCTGTTACCCGTTGTTGGTGATTTCCATATGAGTGAGGATCGGTAGAATTGTTCAGTCTTTGCCGTAGGAAGTCATTTAAATGCTACAGTTCGTCCGACTCTCCTGAGCTTCTAGCAGCACCTACTGTAGCGTGCATTGTAAAATTTACTTGATACATAATGATGTTATGAAACTATTTTCAATTATCTTCAGTCTTTTTAACAGACGGCGATAGATTTGCCAGTCATACGCCTCGTGAGCACGAGTGTTACTGCTTAATTTCTTTCCTTTTCGCGTCTGCTAAGCTCTGGCTCAGCTTTCGAATGAGCTACACATCCTTTTGGTATTATTAATTTTTACGGTAAAAACATCAATTTTGCGCCGCTAACTCAATAGCGTGGAAAAAAGTACCTTGATTGCATTGAGATTGAGTATCCTAAGATGCCTCTAAAATTAAATGCATTGCAATCGTTCATGATTTTAGTTATTTTATTCCTTGTATTTCTCAAACAAATATATCACTGTTCCGTATCGTTACTATTTGGTATATATGTGTATCTGTATATTTAAAGGAAATGTTAACTCTACTTTTCCGATCGCAGGAGTTAAGAGTATAAACTCATGGCTGTTAAAGTATAATTTTTCAAAAGATGATTTCCTCCAGATTATAATAACAATTTTGAATGCAAACAGTGTGGCATGGTCTTAATATTTCGTGTGTTGTGTGGGATCATTAACAAGCTTTGAAGAGTTCGCGTGTCTTGTTCTCTTTTCCTCGGGAATTGTTGGTACGAGTTGTGAGGTTCTCGTCTAGAACGATATTTTAATGGAGTTCATCACATTGCCGCCTTGCATGGAAGTAAAACATCCGGGTTTTCAGGGAGGTGGTCGACTTCTTACCAAAGTTGAGCTTCTGCAGCACATTTCCTGTCTTTTCATTTTCGAGTTGCAAGCAAATCGTAGTTGTTCTAAACGCCGCTTTCGAGTTGGGTGCAGCCCAGTCCTCCCCTCAGTACTTATTGTTTATTGCGTTGGATCTCCGAGGCGCTCAAAATCTTGTTCCGCTCTCCAAAAACCTGTTTCTTTTCAGAATGGCTTTCCCTCGACTAGAGGTGCAATTTACTTCTCGCGCTTGTCTTCCATACATTTTTTTGCCCGCATCAGGAGGCGGTAGCGCTGAGTGGGTATTTTTGTGATATGTAGAGCAGCGCAACAAATTCATGCCGAGTCCGCAAGGTTGATTACAGACAAAATTATGTCTGTGAACGCCATACATCGGGTTTGGTCGCTCTATTGCCGCGGTGATGTTTGTATTGCACTCGGGACATGTTCCCGACCAACGTTTTGTGTCGATGATTTATTTTGTTAATTATTTGTTACTGGCAGTGGGTAAAACTCAAATTAATGATACATTGCCCTTGGGCTGCGCGTCCTGCTCGGAAAGCTACAATTTAGTACAACAGCACACGCAGTTGGTAGTTCCGATTCCAACCAAATACGACCTCACGTTCTGACCACAAACAAAGACTCTCATGCAGCACCTGACCCGACTAAACAAATCTTGGTCGCTGTGTGATGGGAGTTGACTCGTCTAAACATAATTCGATGTGAGTAAAAGATGTCATTAGATCATGAAACCTCCTACTCAACTATCACGGCCATCGCTGGAACGTGCACACATTTTATATCGCTGTCATTTTTCTTGTAAATCAGTTTTTATAGTAAATAATGTTTTGTTTACGGCGTCGTGTTCCTGGGTTATTGAAATGTGTTAGGTTCCTTGGTTCTACTCGAGACGAGTGTTCATTAAACAAAATATACCCTCACCTCGTTTGTTTATTCCCAAAAGATTTCTGAGAGTAAATTGTGGAGGAACATCTGCAGTAACGACTCGTAAATTTATCGATTCATAAGACAATCGTTTATTAATTTTGTGGTCGATTTTAACACCATTTTCAGGCTCAAGGAATAACGAGTGCAGAAGGAGCACTGTGAGCAAGAAATATTTAACTCGCATCGTCAGCGGGAACCCAATTAAAACGTGTTAAGGATCAATTTCAAGATTTACTAATCGTCTTTTGTAATACATGAGCGTCGGCGGGTTCGATCCTCTTGTAGTAGTGTTCTTTGGTCTCCACCACCTCAAATCCGAAGTTTCTGTAGAAGTCCAAAGCGCCGTCGTTGCTCACCTGAACATGCCTGGAACCAGAACGAACCTCACATTACTTGTGCAATTAAATTGTTTACGTCAATTTTGGGCGTGCCAAGAGTTAAAATTACAAGGCGGTTTAGCCCGTGACAGAATTGCTCTTCAGTCGGTGTCAGAGTTGTGAATATTCCCCCATGGAAAAGATGCAAGGAGTGAGCGCAAATGTTACATTTTGAACTTTTAAATATACAATCGCAACAAAATGTTACAGACTACTAAGCACTCAAAACAAAAAGTAACACTGATATGTCATTACGAATGACTCTTTAGTACCCAAAATTTTTAAGTATATCACAGCTTACAACTCGGCTTGCTCATGAACACGATGTGCTCTTTACACTAACTGATGGATTAATTCAATAGAACAAATGATGAATCATAAATTTTTTCCTTTCATTCACCTTTGGGCATAAACTATCAACGAAATGATTTGATATTTCTACTGCGAGTCGTCTGGCTCAGATGATTCACATTTTAATCGCATTAGCATGCAAAAGATTGTTTAAACAGCATTGCTTCGTAAAAATAAAATTTAGGCTATCACACAAAAGCATGAATCCTTGACATCTCGCTTGACCAAACTACAGCTTCAGGAGAGGAAGTGTTTATCATTCGTTTTAGACAATAAGCTCTGACTTATAATCTCAGAATGATGATTCATCAGTTCTCGAGGTAATTGCAAATAAACGAAAATCTCGAAAGAGGCGTTTGACATAAGGCCTTTTATGTGCGAGTGAAAAAAGAGCAAAGAGCGAACTTTACACCGTTTCCAACTCTAAAAGCAAACCCATGAGAGACTCAATCAGTACTTTGGGAGATACAAGATGCAGCGCTTCAGTGACTCAATCTAAGCCATTCCGACAGACGAAGGACCATGTAGTATGGACTAGAAAACGAGAAACACATGCATAAAATGTGTGTTCCCACACATGATCCCATGCGCATAGAAACAGCAAGCTAATAATGAGAGGAAGTCGAGACAAGAGCAGAGGTGGGCAGTAGCGCGCTACATGTAGCGGCCGCTACAT
>VOMN01021867.1:0-14604 GCA_014899125.1 Orchestia grillus | reverse complement strand
TTTTCTCGAACGTTACGAATACTTATTTGACCCACTGTACCTTCACGCAAAGTATGGAGTCGGAGAAACCTGACAACCGTGTGTCTAAGAACTACTTTATGAGTAAAAATGGAAGACTAGGGATCACCGGCAAGTTAAAAATTAATAATCTGTATCACGATGATCCACGGTGGCCACAGAAGTAATGAAGCTAAGGATGCTGCTCAGTGCAGTTGAACACTGATACAGCAATCAAGCATCAACTGAAGATACTGCAATGGAGGCTGCAAGGCTACGTGCGAGGCTGTGGCTCATGGAAAGGAACTTAAAAGACGTTCTGATCGAGTTTGTACAACAGAATTCATGGCAAATCTACAGAAGTTGTTTGACCCTAGCATAGGAATGTGAGCTTTGGCACCTGAATTGGATGCTTCGGCCTCTATCACAAAACTGACACTCAATAAAATCTTCACTGCTGCTCATACAAGTTTCATAGAGGTCAACTGCTCACAGAAGAGCTGAAAAAAACGCCCGACAGTCAAACAAACTTTTGAACAAAGAAAACATTCCACTGAACCAGAGACAATGGTTTTTCTTTGATGAGAAATTATTTCTGTCACGGTTGAAATTCTATCGCAAGAAGAAAATAGACGGCTCGCTTTCAGGCCAAAGGAGACATCGCGTCATGGGGACTAAACTTTCTCAACAAGTGATGGTTTAGGGACGAGTTCCCAGTGAGGGATGTGATGCCTTTGAATTCCACCAAACGCATGTCAATCAAAGACGGCTGCTTTATGCTATAATGGGTTAGAAAACTTCATAATAATTGTCACTCATCAGCGAAGCCTATAAAGAATAGTACGAAATTTCAATTCTCAAATTTGATAAAGGAGTAAAAATTATACAGAATAAGAAACGGGCACTGGTAAAAATTTCGAAATCGTCATACAGCTAGTATATTCCTGGGTAATCTTTTTAGATGTTCAATTAATAAAAAAGATAATGCGTCATGATCGATCTAAAACCACCGGAGTGTCCCTACGAGAATGAGCCTGAAAACTGCCCTGGTCAGACAGCCGCTCCAAACTTCGCCTCACCCGCATGAGAGGCTGGACTGTGCTTAGGTCGGGATTTGTTCAAGTGCTTCTGCGTAGGTGTCACAACACACATAGCTGGCCTACAAATTTACTTTCCGTTAACCTGACAAGGGCGGAATAGTCAAGAGGCCACTGCTTTGCTGTCCCCAGTACGGGTGGAATGGACACATTAAATTCAGCTACGAAGACATCCACAACCAACACGGAGTTGTGTATGACTCGCACTTGCAAGGATTTAGGCGCGTCTTCCATAACGCAGGTTGGGGCTCAAACTGAATTGGTGAGTCCTACAGGCCCTCTGAACCTTGTTTTAGTTCATTGCAGCGCAGCATTCCACGACCACAATCGCATCGCGAACAGAGTGATAATGAAGAAACGAGACCATTCAACACTCGCTACTTCGAAGGTGCTCAGCATCGCAACGGAGTAGTCATGAATTGAAATGCATTGGACACACTAGGCATTTGCTCACCTGGATTTATGCGTTCATTTGGAAAATAGACCACGAGACACTAAATTTAACTCAATTCGTTCTCATCAAACATACGATGCAAATAAGTTATTTGGTGATCACCGGCGAAGTTTGATACTATCGTGAAACACGTAATTATCAGCTACCAATTTCTTCAGTTAACGTATGAAGAGCATAAATAACTCCCTATGTTGCATCTCAACTTGTACGTAAAACTAGAAAATATACATTGAATAACACAGCAATCATCAAAGTAAATATTCTATAGAAAACTAATAGAAATTCAATAATAAATTTTAAGCAAAGTTTTGAAATATGGAGCATATTTGTTTACATTAATACCTGCCAACACTTAACTAGGAAACGCGTTCGAATGTCGTACCGTGAGCGAGGGCAACCATGGGAAGGCGCGGCTGCTCGGAGCGAATCAAATTCTGGAACACGGACAGGAGGCTGGCCGTCACCTTGGCAACGCAGAAGCCACGCTTGACGTCACAATTGTAGCCTAGAAACAAAAGTTCGTGGAGTAAATCAACAGAACTGGGCTAGTCTTCTAGTATGCAGGCGATGAACCATTCATAAAGACCCATCAATATTGACAAAAACTAAAAATCCACAGTTAAAGGTTTAATTTTGATGAGCATTGTACCTGTATATCAGATGTACCAGCACTATCGAACAAGAAAAATATTTCGAGAACTTAAATGTCGCCAATTGGACTGAGACTTGTTGGCTGATAACTACTAGATTATGACTCATAAATCAAACCCAATAACTCTCGTACGTGAATAATAGAGCCTCAACGCACAAAGTTAGTCAATAGATTTCACATCGCCAAAACATAATATACACGAAAGTAACATTCGCCACGCTTGAATGACCTTGACATCTAAACAAACATACATTCATTGAATAAGCATCACTACAAAATTGATCTCTGTGGTCCAGCGACCAATAAGCCAACGAGAACAAGACTCCAGCATCGCTTTTCCTTTGATGAAATGTGCTATAAGTTCCGGGCATAGATTCTCACATCAAGACACATTGATCCTTTATAACAGCATCTAGAATTAAGGAGCAAGGAAGTTTAAAAGCACATTTTGCAGATCCAATCGTCTCTGCACAAATCATTAGCTTGGTTTGAGCAAACAACCACTATCTTCTCATATTCTTCTTACACCACTGTTTGTTTTTTATGCCAAATATTTTCCACGCCATTTGGTACCGCTCTATGCGCTGTAAGACTGTAGAGCAGCTGTTTGCTCGACGCACGCTCTGCGTGCCCACTATCAGGAACACAGAGTTTCAATTCAAATAAACCACAGGGACCAAGAGACTATGAGAAAATGTTTATTTCCTGCATTAAAAAATTTGAGATTCTAAAAAAATAAATACCAGGTTAATGCAAACTTCATTCACATCGGGTAAGGAACATGATATGAAATTACAAATATATTAACTCAACTGGAAACCAGGCTTGTGTTACAAAACAGAACAAAAATTTTCCAAAATGTTTACCGTTAATATCAAACAAGAAGAAAATGAGAATACTTTCCATACAGATGTGCTTACCACAATCACTTTTTTAAACCAAAACACAAAAGAATAATGTCTTTGAATATGTTGAAGTGATCGTAAGGATAGCAAGAATGATAAGGATTGCACAAACTAGATAAACAAACCTTCAGGACAGCAGTGGATCTTGTCAACACAGCACGTCGCATTGGCATAGGGGCAGCAGGCATCTTTGTCAGGCCTGTGCGTGAGGCAGCACGTGTTCCTGTCCAGACACCTGCCAAAGGAATGGTCATTAGAACTCGGCTACAAACTAATCACTCACTGCCCAAGTAGTCCTACTAAGCAAATGCTTGAAAGTCTCACTGCAAATCATTTCATACAATTTACATGTAAAAAATTAATCTAGAATTGCACATTAAGGTAAGTTCAAAGATTTATTAGAACTACAACTGACTCACTTATGACCTGTAGTAGTGAAGTTTATGTATTTTTGTATGCATGCCTAAAAAATTTTCATGAACACAAATCAATCAGATTAACATCAATACATATAGGTGCAGATCTTCACAATACCTAAACATGCAGATTTCTACACTAGATAATGCTAATGGCTTAGCAAGGTGGATAATGAACTCCATCTACTCACCGAGTGACCTTGTCAGGACAGAGCGCGCCAGTGACAAGATCAGCAGCAAGTAGGATTAGTCCCAGCTTCATAAGGGTGAAAAGGAGTGCCATTTTGTCCTTTGATGGAATCCAAAGTAACAACTTTTCTGCCCAGCACTATTAAAATAGTGTTTTTGAAAATAAAAAAAATGCTTATATTAGTTCAGCTCAGCAGGTTGTGTTGCACAACAAAACCTTTCAAAACATTAACTCAGAATATCATACAGGCAGGAAAAAACTTTTCTAAACAAACATTTCTAGCAATTACTCAGAGAATCTAGCAGAGAATATAAATTTTCTCAGGAAAAAGAGATGGAAAGGAAATTTAAAATTAGACATTTTTAATCCAATTTCATTTAACCTTCATGAATCCATATTTCAGAAATTAAAAAATACCAAGAAAAATATCAGGTGTTGTCAAAATTTTTCTGTTTTAAGCAGAAATGCAAACATTTGCCAAAAAAAACATTGCTGTAGATACAGATATTATCACTACCATAGGTTGTGCCCAAAACTAACAAAAAATGTAAATACTGTAATAACTTTGTGAGCACTGCCAAAATTACAACTTATTAAGTGTAATGACAGTTTACTTGTCTACTGTTCAGAAGGTTCCAGATTTGACATCCCTAGTAGATGCATTTAAGTTCCCTTGATAAATACAAGGATCCTAGTATATGCCAGAAAAAGCAGCACACCAGCTTGGCCCCAGATGGGGTGCCAAAGCTACCTCCAAGATATCTGAGGCAAAGTGTAATTTAGCCTAATAATGTTTTGTTCACACAAGATTTTTTAAAAAATGAGCCAGTAAATCCAAAGAAATGACTATCCACATTTATTTGTACTCTTTTATCTTTTCAATTAATACCCAACCTCTATACATACACATCAAACTATGGCAATTAAGTCCCTTATTTTTATTATGCTAATTACATGCTAATATGAGACAGACCTCTAAATAACCTGGAGCATTGCAGAAGCATATAAAAAATTTTTTCAAGGTATCTAGGCATATTCTACAGACCATTGCACAAATTGTATAGCTTTGACTTTAGCATCATTGGATAGAATTTTTTCTTTCTTAAGGGTAGATTTATATATCTATAGAATGCCAGTACAAAAAATGGAAAAAAATAAAAATTAGATTATCTTCAATGAGCTATAATGCCCATTATCCCACTTATATCAAGTTAGTATAAACCAGGTAATTTCATACAGCAATATTGACTAACATAATTTCAACACAAGTGTACAAATTAACTCATTTAAATGTGACCCTAAATTTAAAATTTATAGTGCAGTTGTCAGTATTTGAATATGTTAATAAAGCATTTTCTATACTTCAAAACCTTTTGAAAATTGGTTCCTGCATCTGAAGAAAAGTTCTGTCTAAAGAGACTAAAATAAAGGTTGTATGATAATAAGAGTCTTTTAGAAGTATTCCTAGATATAAAAATAATTACCCATAAAATATATACTACTTTTAAATTTTGCTAAACATTCCGAAAAGAATTTTAGTAGCACTGATAATGAATTAGGACTTGCATATGTCTTGGGAGCAGTCTTAACTAATACTAAAAACTTTTGAGTACTATAAAGATAAGTACACTATCTAGCCTACAAGTTGAAAAATTTGGATAATGTTTACACGTATATCTAGAATGCAGAAATACTGGTAGCATTTAGCATCTCTCATGGCATTCTTTGAATTTTGATAGGAATGACAACCAACAGAACTTGAATCAGGTTAAATAAGACTTGGTTAGACTACATTGAGTTATGCTGTTTTATACATAGATATAGTACCACAATTGTTGCAGATTAAAGCTGATACAAAAATTCTAACTTTCCCCAATAAAATTTTGACAGGTTTTATGACAGAAATGGAATAAAATTTCACTTTAGGATTCCCATCACAGAAACATATGACATGTAAGTTTCCAAATGTAGTTCAACAAATCCAAACATGAAACCAGCCCAAATGAATATACTTCAAGACACAATACTTATATAGCAACTTGTATCTGCCATAATTGTGCTTCTACATCAATATATAAAACAACCTATCCTATTCTAACCTTGATTAACCTAAATAGCCTTTCATAACAACCATTTCAAAATGCAAAAAAGCCTAATGTTTCATGAATTTTAGTGTTGGGAGTCCTAAAGTAAAAATTAATCTGAATTAGTAATAATTAGATCAAAATACACATGAAATCAGAAATACCATACTTGAGCTCAAGTGCAGTGAAGAGTAAACATGAACTCAAAATTAATAGATGGCTCTTTTAAAAAAACGTCAATTGGAATGCAGAATAAAATTGTAACCTAATTTTATTAATTTGTCTAAAATTTTTACTTCACTTACACCTTAGCTACAATAATAACAGTAAGTATGTCAAACGACAGCAACTTTTAGTGACCAGTTTACATTTCAATTGCTTAACTTATAAAATAGTCTCCGTGCGACCGTAATACCTTCAAAGAGGTAACAGCATTCAGTGTCACTCGCTGTAGTCAATTGAATAGCTCCGGGCCGGCACTTGAAAAATGGGTGTCCATATCATTGAATTAGAAATGCTCAGAAAGGCCTGTTTAAAGATAACCAAATGTATAATCTAATCATTATTAATGTGTAACACGACAACGATAGAAGTAGTTATCTTTAAGCAACTTACAGTTTTCAGAGAACTTCCTTTGTTTGATTTTGAAGGCTTATTTCGAGAAGATGCGGATTACCATACAGAGTTGAGAAAGACGTCAAGCACTACAGGCGACTGGCAGAAGCTGTCTCTACTCGCTGGTATAAGTAAGACAGCTCCTCCGCTACACCCAACAACAACATCAGTTCAAGTCGGTCGCCAGTTGCTAGGACTATCCGCACATCAACTCTTGAACGAGATCTGAACGAGTTTTACCTACGTACATAATTATTGCGTCATATTAAATGATTTTAAAATAACTTTTAATAATAACGTATCTTCATATAGTGTAAGATTTCTATTTGAAAATGTTTATTAGCAACCAAACATTTACTTCATTTTTTGGGACGAAGCGTGAGCACGCAAAAAATATGTACAGAAGATCAAATGAAACGCCAAAATGTTATCTCTTCAAATTAGTCATTTGGAAGTTAGGTTTGAAAATCAAGTGATTTTTACGTCCAAATAAAGAGGTTTGCTATTAAATAATTAGAAGAAATCCTTGTATATTACACTGTTGATTTTTTCCATGGTACAACTACATTGAACGAGTTAACAGCACCGTTCACTCAACGACTAAACCAAGTTGACCAAAGTTGGTGATTCATTGGACTCGTTTAGGATACATTTATAAAACGACTATGCGCTTGGATTAGATGTATAGTAGCATCTTTTTACTTTTATCATATGAAATTATCATATTGAAAGTCATCAGGATTCAGATAAATAGTCAGTAAATATTTTAGTTCATTACCATCTCCTCTATGACTACTGCGATATCCAGAAAATTGGAACTCTGGTTGATTTGTTTGTTCTTAAAATTATCCAACAGTAAATTATCAATACGTGCTTACAGTAAAATTATCTGAATCCTAGTTGCATACAATTTTGCACAAAATTTGCAAGCATTGGAAAATTTTATGAAGTACCAAATTTGGTTAAATACACCGGCGTGCCATTCCTACATACCGACCGGCGTACAAAAGGAGATACTGGCTGGAAAGTACCAAGTCAGCACTTGGCTGTGTAGGTCAGCACCTGGCTGTGTAGGTCAGCACTTGACTGTGCAGGTCAGCACCTGGCTGTGCAGGTCAGCACCTGGCTGTCAGCACCTGGCTGTGCAGGTCAGCACCTGGCTGTGCAGGTCAGCACCTGGCTGGGCAGGTCAGCACCTGGCTGGGCAGGTCAGCACCTGGCTGTGCAGGTCGGCACCTGGCTGTGCAGGTCAGCACCTGGCTGTGAAGCTGAAGGTCAATTCTCATAGTGCGACTGATGCGATCAGAGGCCATGCTAATAATTCTGAAGTATTACGTTATCTTTCGATAAATTGCGACGAATTCATAAAGTTTTACATTCGAACTTGAAATTTCGAACTAATTCATCAGTAACTCTTTTTGAGATTTAGAAAAAAATACGGGAGGGTGTTCGGACAAAAAAATCAATGGTAGCTGATTGAGCGCGAGTCTACAGGCTCCTGAACTTGCCCTGTATGTAGAATGTTGGAACTGTTGCGTGGTCAGTTCTCGTGCAAACCTAATGTTATTCCTGTTCCAAAGTGGCCGCTGGAAAGATTTGCTAGGAATGAATGAATGCGATCAACAAATAATGTAAAATCAACGTCAGGAATGTAGAATTTATCAACTTATAATTCAGAAATTACTATGTTTTATTGAAATGTTGAGCCTAATTTTAAGTGCTGCTAAGTAAAAAACCTTCCCATACCAAACCTTTTTTCTCCCTGGTTGTAAATGAAAGAAAAGCACCAGAGTAAACAATTTTCTGGGTATGTAGGGTTGCATCACTTCAACTACTCAGTCGAGAGCACCAGAGCGGTCTACAAAGCGTCGTCACGAGAGCGTCTAAACAAAGAGAGGCACCTCCGGAGACACGCCGCTCCTCCATACAATTCTGGGGTAGTGCACGTGATTGAGAACAATGACGGCTACAGCTTCTGTATTCTTTCAGCGCGCTCAATTAGTCTAACACAATTTTAACCGAGAATAATCTTTTCCGACGGCAGCAGACCATGGGAAACACTGAACGAGAGTAATCTTTTCTTAAGACACTGGAAGACGATAAACAAGAATAATTTTTCTAAAGACAGACCAAAAGCACACGAATACTCGTGAGCAACTTCTTGCGATCAGTCTGCCTACGAGAGTGTAGCCGAGTTGCTTTCCATCGAGCGGAAAACGTGGAATCGACGGCGACGTCCGCATAGCAAATGAATTTGTATCTATAGCCCAAATTTGTTGGTCACGCACACATACTTGGGAGCAGACACAATACTCCGATGGCTCGCTTGAGGCCGACGTCGTGGCAAGAATGGGCTTATTTGGTCACGTAGGATGCGCAAGATCGCCTCCGCACGTAGTAGCAAAAATATCTTTACGTGGTTTTGAATTATCTGTAACTAATGGTACTTCTTTTGTACAAAATAATCACAGTAGAAGGAGTGGAGATACAGTATATTCTTCATGATTTTTATTCATGAACCAATCCGAAGTTTGATGCGAGTTCTATACGTAATATTTAGACTGTAGTCGTGCAAACATCAATTATAAATTCTATCCAGACTTTCCTGTTTTAATTTTAAGGTTTTAATTTTACTAACTGAAAAACCAAAAGGTTTATATTTTGTATGTGACCAACTTTGGGATAAACTATTTTTCTTTTCTTTTATAAAGTACAAGCTTGATGTTACACTCAGAATTAAAATGTCTCTCCGCGTAGTTTAAACTCAATAAGATGTCAGCAGTCGTGCAATTTGAGAAATTTTAGAATCAGTGACGTAGAACGTTAAGATTCGTAAATGAAATATGGATAATGTCCTCCCATAGCGCAGCCTCGCGGTGGTTGCCCGACCACGCGTCAAGTCGTAGGTTTTCCTACCGCCTGCCACCGGGCTGATTAATTGGCAACTCCGTTTGCGCTGGACTTCACGATCCATAGACGATTCCTTATGAAGCCGCTCACTCAGGAACAGAAAGGAAGTTTGAAGACATATGACATACACGTGCATCTTTGGATTCATTTGGTTTAAAGACGTTTAATAGCAAGCATATTGGCGGACCGACGCCATGCGCGGTCCACAAATAGTCCTTAATGGATTGAAAGTTTCAGGAGATCAGCCGTGTTAACGAAATTATTTATGTATTCATACTGAAATGAAAAGTGCAATCGATGAGTGTTCCGATGAAAGTAAGCAGACCTCTTCTCATGTTCAATATAACTCTAGAAATTTGTTTCATGTATCATTTCAGATAAGCATGTTACTCTTTTACCAGAGTGAAAAGAATATTTAACTTTTTGCTACAAAGGTTAACTGCCGCTCTGCAACTGTATTGCTGTCACTTTCTCTCGTCTTGAGGTTTGTCACAGACCAACACTCAGCCATCACCGCATTGGTGCTCATTAAAATCAATCAAACTATGAAGAGCCCAGTCGGCTGAAAGCGAGCTCTAATATGGTGCGCTGACTAGCAGGCCTTCACGTGTGTTCTCGGTCGCACCTACCAAAGACTGAGCTTTGTAGTTAGTGTCATGTAGCACTATAATTTCTACGGATATCGTCCATAAACTATTACTTAAGGGCACACTCGTAATAACAATAATAAGCTGTTAACTGTGACCAATTGCGTGATGGTTTCGTGGTCGTTCTAGTGTCCGAGAGTACAGCATTTGGAAACGCCGCGTACGTGTGTCACGACGCTGGCACAGTCAACCTCTTTTAAGGTTAGAAGATATTTGTGACAACACACGAGCCTCATTTGGATTGCATGTACACAAAAGAATTTTTATAGTGAGATGTGGACCTTCGAACTCTGACGTTCAAATTAACTAGGGCAATCAGGGAATCGAAAGGAAATCTCAGTTTTCTTGAGCCTGAGTCGATTACTGGATCTCAACCATTTGCCGTTGAGGGGCTGGAAATTGCAGAACGAATTAGATGCGTATAATACTCAAAGTTATTCAGTGCTCTGGAAGGTAGATTTTGTGTTCTCCTTCTTCATCATCATAAGGGCTTGAAAGGACATGAACCAAACGACATCGAATTTTCGGCGCTGAAATCGCGGCTGGCTAGGCTTTCAGGCTTCACACCTGTTTCTGCTGCTGAAAGATATCAGGCATGCGACTCATGAATGCTGCAAACGAAATGATTCAGCGCAGTATTGAGCCACGCAGTCTCTCATGGATGCTCTCGATGTATACTTGCGCGATAAGCCGCTCGTTCCCCTGCGTCCTAGCAGGCAAACTTCGTAGGGAACGCGCCATCTTGAAGTCCTCGAAGTAGGCAATTGATGGATTAGTTGCCATGCCTAGTTGATGGTTCACTTCCTCGACGTGTCCGCTTTAGCGACGTCGTTTTAAAAGTTTTGATGTATACCTGAGCGATTTATTGATTGCGACTGTCTTGTTTCACTTCGCTCCCGAATGCATGTATTCAATTTCCCGTTTAAGCTGCCAATGTACCTGAATGATGGCTCGGCTGTTCGTATACATGTCAAGATTTCGCTTTCACTTGGAAGGCGGTGGCGCCACGTCTTTTCGAGTCTCTTGATGTACAGGATTTGCGGTGAGGGTGCCCGCGTCAAGCCTCAGCGCTCACTAATTTTACTCATTAATGTTATCGTTTTGCTCCTGAGACGAAACATTTCTGCCTGATAATCATTTGTAGAACTCCGGCAATCTGGATTGCTTAAGGAAACACGAAGAAAATAATTCTGCTTGGTAAATCGATCTCGGCGTAAAGTTCAAATTTTCAGCTCATAAAAACTACAAGATTGTACATAGGAACGCGCATTTTGAGATTGTCGTTTAAGGCGATATAACAAAATTTAGGGTGATTTAGAGTTATTATAATTAATTTAGAGTTATTATAAATAGTTATACTAACATCAAAACATTATTTTTCCAGTTGTAGGTTCTTCATCAAAAATCGAGCATGAGAATATAGCTACACGTACAAGTGAGGGGTGAAAAAACAGAAAATCGCTTTGACTGCCAAATTAAATTAAAATATGTATCTTATACTATTGTATCCCGCAAGATCTTTTATTTCCTGACTGTAAAAAAACGGAATGAAATTTTAAACTTTTACTATCCCTCTTTTTAAATTCTGCCCGAAATTCTATACTATGTTTTAAATGACAAGCACGAGCAAACAACTTTTCTCGTAAAAACTTCTCGGCTCTCTATGCTGAAGCGTTTTTCGTAGCTGAACGTTGCTGAAGCTCGGACCCCACTTTATTTCAAACTGATGCTCCGGCAAACACGGAACAAGCGCATTCTTCCATATAAGCATAAGACAGAATTGAGTTAAAATCTCCGTCGATTCAAATTAAACTACCCAGTGTGAACAGGCTTTAATGTTCCAAAAGCTCGTCGCCACGAGAGTTTAAGGGGAGTCAGTCATTTGGCAACTGCTGGCGCTCGTCCAGCTAATTGCAACTCTCGCGAGTCGGCATGCAGCCTCCATTAGACTGTGACCAGAGTTGCCTGCGTTATCGTGCGTCCCGATTGCTGCTTCTGCTCACACCACGAGTCAAAGCAAGGCTTAGGAATCACGTATTTGGGTGGTAATGAGCTCGAGTAAAATTTCAGCACAAATGATTGGAAAAAGGTCTGCGAATAAGCTATAGACATGTACGTATTGAAACGCCAATTTTGTGTTATTCTATGAACGATTTCAAAATGACGCTACTAGTCGTAACGTTTGCTTCTTAGTTTCGGAAAGTGATTTGTTCTTGGTCAATGGTCTTATTTTCGTAGCTAATAATATTTACAAGTTTGATTATGCGATACAAAAAAGAAGGGAACACCCAAAGAATAAAACTGGATCGTGATTGCAAATGTGATTGTAGCTGTAATACTTCCTCTATCAGTGACCGACCAATTTGACGTTTAGTATTTTTGCCAAAACAATAAGTGCATAAACGAAAGAACTGTTGCTTTACTTAAATGCAGAATTCAATAGACGCTGATAAGCACTCTGATTGTGGGAACATCTTATTGGACTCCAAAGGCAGCAACGTCATCTCGTGCATCGTACAGCAAGCCGAACGCAGCCGTGCATCTACCACCTGTTGCTCCACAGCTACGGCAAATATGTCGGTCGTAAGTTCTGTGCTTGAAGCGGCAATATAGTGAATTATAGAAAGAGAACTCTAAAGCATTATGTCTTCTCTAGTCTTCGTTGTATACTGAGAGATATGATGGGAGACTGTGATTCCTGTACACAGGCTGCCGCTATGCTTGAGGTCGCTCTCAACCTGCCCAACACGATACTGGTCGCTGTTTCTTCAAAAAATGAACACCATGAGACTTTCCCTTTTACATTCAAAACATCGGCGCACAGCTTTGCCAAACTCTGGGTATTCTTTAGGACGTTCTTACTGCCTTCACTCCTTCAGGAAAAAACCAAACTGTTCGTTCTTCTGCTGGAGGCAATACAAGAAGCGCACTTTACTAAAATATTTGCGTGAAATTAAAGTGCAGTCTTTGCAGAGGGGTTGTCAAGTAATCTGAAGGTTTTTATAACGACATCAATAAATCAGTTATTGATGCTACGGTGGACTTGAAGAGTATTTGATGTACAGGAAGATTGGAAGCTTAATTTATGTAGCTCGACGGAAACCTTTCCTACTGAGTACCCTCAATGCTCCATTCCTTTACGCCCATGAATTTTTCGTTAAATATAGTCGCCATTTTTTGATTTCATTAAACAAATGTTTACAGAAGTACAATAAACGTAGTATGGCAGAAAAATGGATAAATTAAAAGGCATACAGATACTTCTTATTCAAGCTGTCATTCATGGTTTCAATAAAGATTCTAAACTAGATTTTTCTCGACACAGTTAGCACACATCTTTGCTGGTAAATATATCAATCTTATTTAGTAAAACACCTATGCTCGATGCCGACATCCAAGGGCTCAAAGATAGATCCTCACGGCTCTCCGCTTCTCCAGAGTCCAGACCGGCGTGCTGGGTCGAGTTGCAGCACTAGCTGGAGCGGCGCACAGAAGTGGTGCAGCGGCCGCGTAGACAGCAAGCAGCCGCTGGAGCTCCGCGGTCACAAGTTGCGGAACCGGCCGGCTTTTTTCGAGAAAGGAAGAGCATTTGTGATACGGTCTTCCAATTTAGCACGGAACTTGTAAAATTTAGAATCTAAGATTATATAATTTGTGAGGTTGTTACCGCTTCATAGAGTTACTCATCGTAATCGTTAATTTTTGAAATTATGTTAGCCATTAACTTTCGCATGCTGCATGTTTGCATTTGAGAATTTATTGTAACTGACAGCGCGGTATTGATGCTTTGGACGAAAATAGTGCAACATGTCAAAATTTCGAAAGAATGTTCTTTGAAATCATATATTTATCGAAATGCAAGCAAATGAACTACTGTGCGATTTTCTAGTTATATTTAATTGTTAATTATATTCAAATAATAAATAACGAGGTCCATTCCAATGGTCTTTATTTCTCGAAAGGTGAACGTCCTCATCGTATTTAGTTGGGCTTTTTCATTCTAGCATATATTCTACACTGGCCCAAGCTATTTAAAACATCAAAAAAATTCATCTCGAGAATAAGTAGAATTATAAAAATCTGGCTTTTTAGAGGCTATGACCAGTGTTTGTGTTTTTAGGCACTTATTAACAGTTTTGTGAAAGAAAAATTCGCAGGGCTCGCCATGGAGAGCTGCAGCTTGGTCGACTCGAGTGATTTTCAGTGATAAAAACCAAGTGCAAGCTTGAATTTTGTCTCGCATTGGAAATGTGATAAAAGTGTAATTGAGTTAATAAAAAAATTATTACTACAATATTGACACCATAATACGATGCATATCATTTGCGGATTATGAAGCATTCATAAGTACAGTGAAGTTTAATTTGATGGAGACTTTTTTGATCTTTAGAGTCCTGAAACCAAACATAGCTCTATAAATTTATTTGAAACTTAACTATAGGTTAACACCAGCGTTTGAATAACTCAAAGGTTCACTGATCAATTTTGACGGTTAGCTTCTTCAGCTTGTGAGGGGAAACCTAGTTTCTTCAGAAAGAAAAAAGAAAGAAAAGAAAAATTGTTTATTCCAAAATCAGTCACATACAAAGTATACAAAATTCGGTTTTTCAATTAGTAAAATTACAGCTTTAAAATTA
>VOMN01021860.1:0-41906 GCA_014899125.1 Orchestia grillus | reverse complement strand
TGTGTACTCGCTGGTGTGTAGGTGTGTGTAATCGCTTGTGTGTTGGTGTGGGCGTGTGCGTACTCGCTTGTGTGTAGATGTTGGCGTGTGTGTACTCGCATGTGTGTAGGTGTAGGTGTGGGCGTGTGCGTAATCGCTTGTGTGTAGTTGTGTGCGTGTGCGTAATCGCTTGTGTGTAGGTGTGGGCGTGTGCGTAATCACTTGTGTGTAGGTGCACGCCCTCGCTTGTGTGTGAGTGGGTGTCATGGTTGTGTTCTTGTCTCTGTATTTGCACCCACATTTGTGTGGATGCCTTCGATTGTGGGGGATGCCATCACCTGTGTGAGATACCATCACCTGTGTGGGATGCCATCACCTGTGTGAGATGCCATCACCTGTGTGAGATGCCATCACCTGTGTGGGACACCATCGCCTGTGTGGGACACCATCGCCTGTGTGGGATGCCTTCACTTGTGTGGATGCCTTTCAGGTTCATGCTATTTCAAGCATGTTAAAGTTTTGCGAGTCTTAGTAAAGTATGAGCAGGTTTTCCTAATATATTTCAGGTATTTGTTTGCACATGTGAGTCCTTGATGAAATGTAAGTCAGGACTTTATCCAAAGTTCCAACTGGATAGTTGTACGTGTGAGGTTTGTGTGGTCAGTGATGTGCATGGCGAATGTGTGTTTTGTATTGGCGATTCCTGAATGATTACCACTCTCTTTGATATACGTGTCCTGTTTTTTTTAGGTGGGAAGGTAATTTTGTTAACTAATGAAATATTTTCACATCTGTCCGCCTAGTGGTAAATATTTCTCTTTCAACAAGTACTGTGAAAAAGTACGTAACTTGCTCCAGAATTCATAATTCGAAAACGAATGGCATTGTTTCCTGTTTGTCGTTAATTTGTAGGTTGTAAATTGATGATTGTGCTTCCCTCAGAACCATCCGTGCGACGTTTTCTGTAGGTGAACTCGGTAGAAACGACAAGGTCATTTCTTCCACTGTTTTTACTTTCTGGTTTTTCAGATCTTCATGAAACCGTTATTTTCAGGAATAGGGTAAACACTTTTTTCATATTAGTAAAATAATTTTATTGTTTATTTGCATACTACAAGATCGTTTTTTAAGAATTCTTTCAATTGTTGCTCGTTTAATTTCATTAAGTTTCGAGATCCTTTCACATGTACACCACTGCACAGAAATTCTCTTTATTTGTGGGCAGTTGCCCAGTGAATTAGACTCTTCACACAATCGTAGATACGTAAATTTTCAACCGTGACAATGTCTAGCTATGGAAGACATACAGGAGAATATTACCCTAAATTTCATAGCGTACTTCCCAATACCTCGGAACCACTCCTTGACGATTCGTTGCGTTTCTAGAACGTGCCGTCGGAAGCTCCTCGTCACGTAGAAGGCGTCCCCCCAGAGGGGGTGCAGTGGCCCAGCAGCGGGGCGGTCACGATGCGTGAGGTGTGCCTGCGCTACCGCCCCAACCTGCCGCTGGTGCTCAAGAACATCAGCGTCGCGGTGCAGGGCGGCGAGAAGATTGGGGTGGTGGGCAGGACTGGCGCAGGTCAGGCGGGGCTGGGCACTGAAAGAAAAAAAAGGGAGGAATGATCTTTTGTTTTGAAATATGTGCGTCACATACAGTATATGGTTCAAGTGGGTGTTCAGTCAGTAAGAACATCATACTGGAATTCCTATTATATTGCGTGATTAAAATTAAGTCTGAATTATTAGTGAGAGGTTTGAAATGAGAATGCTGCTCTAGGATGATTGTGGCTGCCTGTATCCTTTTGGTGAATGTCTTGAAAGAAAGCTTATAAATAAAAGAGTTTTATTCTAGCGTCTTTATTCGTGCCATTTGTTCGTTTAACTTACTCATAGTTCAATAGCGCTAACGAACATTACGGAAACTGAATGTTAGTGGGCCTTATTTGAAAAAAGATTTCACCAATATCTTGTGAAACTTAATTTCCGACAAATTTTTTCCTTTATATAAGTGTACCTGTCTCATGTACTTTCACTGGCTACCTTTTTAATGAAATGAATAGTTCGAAGTTTGCTGATTTTCAGTATGATTTCAATTGGGCGATGAACTTGTGTCATTTCCTCATGACTGAATGAGCGGCACAAGAAGAGCTGCGCATGTGTGCTGTGGGCAGCTGGCGGAGTGCAGGGAAGAGCTATCGCAAAGCTGGCGAGCGCAGGGCGGCTAGGCGCCATCGCGAGTGTGCAAATATCGAGTTCATTTTTATTTTATTTCTGTTTGGTTCATTATTTTGAGCTTAGTTTCATATCTCATTTTCCTTTTATTTATTTTATTTTTCACTTCGCTTTCCAATTAACTTCTTACATTGCATTTCAGTCGGATTTCTGTTTTTAGTTTCATTCGATTATTCCTCTTGTTTTATATTTTTCAGTCAAGTTCCGTGATCCTTTTTGTCGCCTGCTTCGTCATGTTTTCAATTTGAAGTGCGTTTCATTTCCGTTTAATGCACTTCACAAATTTATATACACACATTATTTTCTGATTGCTTCAGGTACTCGTTTGCATTTCCCCGTGAAACTCTAGATGTCACGTCGCTGGGTTACGTTTATACCAGAATCCTATCCCAATCAGCAGCACTTCCTGAGCTCTTAAAACCGACTTGTACTACCAGGTAAAAGTTCCCTCATCGTGGCCCTGCTGCGGGTGGTGGAGCTGGACAGCGGCTCCATCGAGATTGACGGCATCGACATCAAGCGACTGGGCCTCCACACCCTGCGCTCTGCGGTGTCCATTATCCCGCAGGACCCCGTGCTCTTCCAGGGCACCATCAAGTGAGTCTTGTGCTCTTCCAGGGCACCATCAAGTGAGTCTTGTGCTCTTGCAGGGCACCATCAAGCGAGTTTTTTACAGCATTTGAGCAGGTATGATCTTTGGAGTACATACTTTTGGGGAAGTAATTGGCGTATACAGATAGCATCGAAGCAACTGATCGCGCCTGGTATTGTAAATCTCAAGCATTTTTTTAGCCATTGCGCCCTCCTGATAAACCGTTGTAACAACCATCCGAATTTTAATTATCTGAAAATGATTGAATATGTTACGTAATTTAAAAGTCTATGAATGAGTGAAACAGTGCCGGCCACTCATCAGCAGTTTCCCATAAGTTAGTGATTATTTTTTAAGGCTATTCTTAGTATAACTGATATGTACTTCTGAATAAATGTAAACCCAATCTTGCGATGGAGTTGGCATCTTTCAAATTTTAACTCGGTCATTATCAGTACTTTGTTAAACTTTAGTGTGGCCTTACTTTTATCTAGATTCGAGAAATTGGGGAAAAAATGCAAGTTGTGACAGAATTATGGTTTAGATAGAAACCTGACGTATTGTTTACAGTGACCGCCTTCACTTGGTGTTGAGCGTTGAGACCGGTAGAGTTGTGGCCGAGACAGATTTGGTTTGCCTTTGCAGGCACAACTTGGACCCGTTCGGCGACCACTCAAAGGACAAGATCGTGGAAGCTGCCCGCAGGTCTCAGCTCCTCAAGGTGGTCGAGCGTCACAGTCTGGGACTAGAGGCCCCTGTTGAGGCAGGGGGCGCTAACTTCTCTGTGGGGGAACGCCAGCTCATCTGCCTCACGAGAGCTGTGCTAAGGGACTCCAAGGTACGTCAGGCACGACTGATGTAGGCAAGGTGCGTCAGGCACGACTGATGTAGGCAAGGCGCGTCAGGCACGACTGATGTAGGCAAGGCGCGTCAGGCACGACTGATGTGGCCGAGGTACGTCTCTCTGAACCGTTGATCAACTCAAAACTGCACGTGGATTTTCTAGGATATGGATTGAAAAGAAAATCATGATGTTATCTAAATATTCATTTCACGGAACTTAAACTAATCGTAAACCGAAGCAAATCTAGTATTTGGTCGTGATTTTGGCTCAATGCTTACTGAATTCTTTGTTTCAGAAGTTGAGGTAAATTAAATGTAAAAGCTTGGATAATTATTGAATGTTTTTAATACCTGGAATTGAATGCTGCATGTTAAAAGAGACAGGTGAAGAGTTACAGAACGAAAGTGGAGATGTTTTAATCAGATATTAAATGGAGGTCGAATTAGAATTACCTTGAATTTGTATGCTTTCAACGAGCGTTACTGTCTCATTCATGGAATCCCGTGCTCAATTGGTTTAATTGCACATTCGCAGCCGGCTAGTTTTGTGGATCTGTGTTTGTTATTGATGTGCGTTGGGTTTGGCGACGTTCGTAGATATACAGTATAGCTATTGAACACGTTTCGTTGGACGATTCTATTTTGCTAGGTGTTAAATGGCCCACCTCAGAATCACGTCACCAGGAAAAATTTAATTTGTTTTCTTTCAAAAATGTGTTACTTGTAATGCTCTTTGTGTGCGTGACAGGTGCTACTCCTGGATGAAGCGACGGCCTCCGTGGACCCTGAGACCGACCAGTTGATCCAAATGGCGCTGCAGATTGCCTTCGGTGACGCGACGCTCTTCACCGTCGCTCATCGCCTCAACACCGTCGCCCACTACGACAAAATTATGGTCATGGAGGCAGGGCAGGTGGGTGAGGCGGCAGGGGGGCTGGGCAAACCTGACTAGGTTGTAGAGCAAAAAGGCAGGTGCAGCAAATGAGAAATCCTAATGTGCGTGACGTACTAGTATTTGGATAGTGACTTCCTGGTATTCTGGCGACTAAATCAACTGTGAAAATAATAAGATTTGACATTTTTATTAACTATCATCGTGTTAAATTTTTTAAATGTACTTAGATATAATAAATAAGGAAGCAATACGTTTGGAATCAACATTTGAAGAAGAAGCGAAAAAAAATTGCAATGAATTTCAATAAAATAAATTTCGAAAGTAATATTCACCTGTAGAATACAGTGGGAGAGACTCTGAAGGACTACAATGTATAGAAGCATTTGTGAAGTGTGTTAGGAAAATATGCACCCCTGAAATAGGATGGTGTGAGACGTCAATTCTCTGACTGTGAGGCCGAATTGACTTGGGCTCAGTTACTCTTGGAAAGTACTGAATTAGTCCTCGATTTCACACATCATGTGGATCTGTCCCTCGTATCGTAGTGTGGTACTAAATCTAAGAGAACGAGAAGACTTAAATTTAGTTTTTATGACAAACAGCCGTCACCTACATTGCGAACAGCGGGAAGCGCCGTATATCTCCTAAAATCGAGCTGACTAACGGTGGAAATAGTTCTATGCTAAAAATGTTGTATTCCTAAGCCTATAATAACTCTTGAAAGTATGCGACGGCGTGTTAGCCTCTAAATGGCTGTGACTGGCTGAAATCCTGCCCGTCAGCCTCGAATGCCGGCACAGGCTGGCTAAAGCCTGTCCGTCAAAGTAAACCCGTCTCTCCGCGCTGCCCTCTCCCGTTGACCTGCCGGCATTGATTATCGGCCTCTGTGTGACTTATCTTTGCGTACTGGAGATACGGTTACTGTGTATTTAGTCCAAGAGTTACTGTATGCTATGGATTCATTTAGAGAGTTACTGTGTATTGTATTCAGTCCTAGTTTTGCAGTGTTGTGCCAGGGTGCAACATAGTCTTCAGGGTTCATTGCTTTAGTCTAAAACTGGTGTACAGTGTTGGAACCACTTAGTTCTAGCGTCCGTGGCCTGTCTTACCCTTGCTTCATTTTTGGGACATACGAAATCTTTTTACTGCCATACTGGCTTTCCTCGACTCTGCCTGCAAGCTCTAGGGAGGCTTTGAGTTAGGGGCTCATGAGGAGGAAGGTTTAGTCTCCGGTGATCCGTAAGGTTTGGTCTCATTACCGGCCGAAGTTATGGCTCTTGCTAGGCTAGTCGCTCTGGTTGTTAGTTTTCCATGCTTACCCTTTTTGTTAAGGCATAGTTCGAGACTAAGCTCCATGTGGTAGCCAGGCGTACTCGTATCGACTCCGCCTGCGAGTTCGAGGAGGGTTTTCGTTGTTTGTTCAGTATTGCCTTTGAGAAGGGGCCAATCATGCGGGGATCAGATCTTCCTGTCCCGTTTATGTTTTGATGCAAGATTTTCCCCTCTCTCGGAGAAGGATAGAAGATGTTCGTTTGCACTTGTCTTGTTGGAAGGTTTAGTGTAGTCTTACGATAATGTATTTACGTACTCATCATACGTGTAGTGTGATGCTGGTCACCTAGGGATTCCCTCTCGCCAGGCAACCCATGGGTTACCGTATTTATATTCATGGTATCCTTTATATGATTTTATTGTATTGTATGTTGTATACCTGGCCTGAAGAGTCTTGTACTCTTCAGTACAAAAAAATAAAATTCTGACTAAAAGACAGTCCGAAAAAAGTCAATTTATATGTTGCGCACTATGATTGCGGGTGATCATACTTCTTTTTACTCGTAAAACTGACTCGTACAAGTATATAGAAAATAATAGACGTTCAGCTCTCTTGCACTATACTGGCGAGTGTTCTCTGTACAAGTATGAGTATAGAGATATTAAACGGGCGTTAAAAAAGGTCCATTATATATTGTGCACTATACTTGCGACTGTTCAGAACTGTCCAGTACAAATATAAAAAAGGTTACTTGTGGATGCTGAGTCCTAGTAAAAAAATATACTTTTGATTCCTAAGTCCAGGAAAACAAAAAATCTCTTCCAACTACTTAATCCAAGTAAGAAAAAATAATTTATACTTGTGTCTACTGAATCCAATTGAAAAAAGGCATACTTGAGACTATTGAGTCCAAGTAGAAGATAAAAATGTACCTGTGACTACTGAGTCCGAAAGAAAAATATGTATGTATATCATGAATGAATAATTGTGACTACTAAGTCCAAGTAGTAAAATTATATTACATATTAATATAACACTAATACTTGGCTCCTGCTTTGGTAGAAAGGGTTTGACGGGACTAGTAACTTGACTTAATAGTTTAGTGAATGAAGTGGTCACGAAGGGATGATCGCTACTCATGGTTCATTACCCTAAATGCGGATCATCCAGGGAGTGTGGAACCAATGATCTGGGTTTCAGGCCTTCGCCTCGTCAAGTCGGTGCATGGCAGGTCTTTCATCATTGAGGTTACAAAGGGAGGGCAACAATCCGCTCCTGGTTTTCGGCTTTTACTTCACTGACGTTAGCATCTAGGACCTCCCAAGAGGAGTACTTCTCAGACCAAATGATGTCTCGGCGGCCAATTTCGACTTCCACTCCTTCAGCTGGGTTCGAATTTTCACGCTTGAGACGGCGATCTCAGTTTTCGATCCGTATGGACTGGAGTCATTACCACTGCTGCCGGAATACATCCGCAACTACTGCCAGAAGCCCTGTGACTTAGGCACCTTCCTCGCCGAGTTCATAATGGTCCAGTGGAACCCTCGAGTTCGTTGTTGGTCTCTTAATTACATACCAAAGCTCACGAGGTCGCCCACCTATCTTGGTACAAACTTACGGATTGCCTAAAGAAGGAAGATCTTCAGTATTTACTGCATAGTTCCGGAGCTTCGGAATCGTTGAGGTTCTTTCGCTTATAGATAACACAAATGAGGCGCCAGATACCACGATCGAAGTTTGTGCTGTATCAGCGTTTTCCCGTATCAAAGATGGGTTTATCGATACAGCACCCGCATTCTGTCTACTTCGAGTTTTCATCGGCAGGGTTTTCTTTCAGTATGGTACACTGACGATGCCTTCTACCCAGAGGTTTCATAATGTGCGTCAAAGAGACCAGTCATTTTATAAAAGCGTGCTCGCCTGGGTCCTGAACGGCCCTGAGTTCGCTGAATTCTCACTTAGTAGGCCCTCGTAGCAACTAGGCCTAGACGATCTCTTCAGAGGGATGTAAAATCGGTGCCTCTGGGCAACCCGAGTTGAAACTAGATCCGAGCACGTTCCTCAAGAGGGAAGGCTTCCTCTGTAAAGTCGACACCAGCTCCGACATTAGATAACCATTCATGTGATCGTGTTAACCAAACCTTGTCTTAAGCTCCCCGCGACAAAATCACCAAACTTCTATAGAGAAATCTACCCGGTTTCAGTGTCGGGTATCTTCGGCCCTCGGCCTTCTTAACAAAACCCTCTCAGGATATTCTGGCAGCTAGCCGCGTAGTTCGGACCGTGCGGCTGCTGTTAGGGCTAATTTCTTCTCTTCAAGTTTAGATTTCGGCCAATATTTAGTCCGACCCCTTCAGAGCTCTTGCTTATCTGCCCTCAGACGTATCCATCCAAATTAGACGTGGGTGATCCTCCAAAATCCCCTAGCCGAGGGATCTTTTTTGGGATAGACACGCTTCTTGGAAACAGCATGAGATGAAGTCGGTGAGTACGAGCATCACCGCGGGCCTAAAGGAAACAGGACTCCGAGCTCCCCAGAATCTGAAGGTTAGGCCTCCTCCCGTCCGTCCTTGAGGAGTGACACGTTACGCAGAGATCACTCTGCCTTGTTGAAGGATTCAATATACCTTTCTGACGCAGCAGGAACTCGGAGCTGCCGTCTCGCTAATTAGGGCCATCGAGCTAGACGTTCTGCCATAGTCAAGCTCCTATCTCGGGTTCAAGGAAGAAGATCACTCGCGAAGTACTTCTACATTACATTCCTCTACACCCAGCGGAAAGTGCGCTCGATCTCGTTCATGTACGGACCTTCGCCGAGTGCTTACACATAGTCGGGGTCAAGGTGGACTTTCTTCACGCACGCTGGAATATTCCCTTCCATAAATTAATCATGCCATTCACTGGGCTCCGAATGAACGGCAAGGTTAGATTGCTGCCGGAACGTTACTATCAGATTCGCTCCTGCTCCAGCCAATTTTTGTTGGACGTTCCCGCCCTCTCGGTCACATCAAGGCCGAAGAAATATAGGTCATAGCATACCTCGACGATGGAATATTCGGATATTTTCCTGTCCTCCAAAAATTCATCGTCTTGATCCAGGGGATCATTCAGCAAAGCGGCTTGGCTCTAGCTAACCTCATCAAAAATTACCTGCTTCCCTCCTAGGAGATAGTAGGAGTCTGGCTCGTATTAACCTAGGCTAGACTAGACCAGATTTGTTTGCAGATTCATCAACTAACTTCTGAACCTACGACAGAACAACGCGAAGTTTCGTGGATCTGCTGTCCATAAAACGGATCTACCATTTAAGAGCTGTTTTTTTTGCCCTGGCTTAGGGTAAAGTGGTAAATTAAAACAGCTTCCTTTTTGGCGATTTCATCGAGATATTGGTAGCTCGTCCTCAAGCGCGAGCCATGATTCGGTAACCTGAGCCCGCTAGCTCGACGGGGTAGGCACTTGGGACATCGCGGAAGAAGTCCACAACTCCTTCAACCTGGAAGTAGCTGGGAGTTGGGTTACGAATCACACGGCTCTACCGAAGAGACGTTAGCGTTCGGCTCCTCCTGCTTCCCTCTCCGCCTTCTCAATGGACAACATTACGCACAGTTATGAAACATCTGCTCATAGTTCTTACTAAGTAGAGGTGGTTCGGCATGAAGCTACGTACTGTAGGGTATAGCTGTAGATATGGTGCGGACCTGGAACGCGGGAAGGTTCTCGCCAACGTTTACCTTCCCGAGTTCCAGATCCACGTTTCTTTGGTAGTAGTGGTCAGGCTGACCACTGTCTCGTTTAGTGTTTGGTTGGGTGCACCTGTGAATGGTAAGTCAAAGTGAAGTTTCAATGAAGCGTGAGTGAAGTTGAATGATTATATCATCAAGGGGAAAGAAATGGGTAATATACAGTAGAAATAATTTAAATTGAAAAATAGGAAGTTTCATCTAAATTGGTAAATACTAAGTTGGAGCGCTTATGACAAAGCTATGCTTCACATTGATACCTGGTGTGACATTTTTTGGTGCAAAGCGATGTCGATCGCCGTTCCCCCTAACTCGCCCACATCTTTGCCAGTAGACCACCGTGTTTTCGATAATCATCCGTTGGGGACTTCCATTGGCCTAATCCCCAACGACATGGCATTTTTCGGTAGTTCATCCAATTCCGTACTGCAGTTAGCTAGTCTTTCCTTGGAAAAAAATATTCTCTCGAGTTCTCAGAGCTACCAATTACAACTTACCGGGAATCTCTCCGCTGCTAGTTCCGATGCGTCGGGAAGAAATTTCAGTCGTAATTCGCAATTTTCATTCAAAGGAATGAGTGAAGCTGTCCTCGGTACCCTCGGTACCAGACTGGCTTTTAAGACCAGGGCTCCATCCTAGCCTCTCCTCACATCCGGTCAAGCTCATGTAAGATGATGCGCTTACTAAGCCAAATCATTTTTTAGTGATTCTGGCAACAGGGATCAAAATTTCAGGTTGGACAATCGTAGCCACCTCAGTAATTGTCTTTCACCGAAATCGGGCAACCATCCCGATTTTTGCTGGATTTAGGTGCAAACAACAGTGTCTGAACCGTACACCGCCAATGGAGCATTTGCCACCCTTCAGCGAAAAAGAATCAATTTCTACCCAATACACTGTTTGGTCTACTGGGACCGGTTTAGCAGTCAGGCTACTATCCTCTTCGTAATTACTCGAGCGCGCAAGGTTGCTCAGTCTTAAGTTGCTCAGTTGGACCCGTACATGGGTAGACTTTAAACGGTCCTCGAATGCATTCTCAAGACACCGAGCATCATGGGTCGGGACTCATGGGCTCGAGCCGGCTAACATCACCTTCAAGTTTTTGGTCATTAAAGAACCTTTATTAATTCCAGCACGTTTTACCGTTGGGTTTCCAATGCCTCACAACTACTGGCGTGTTGAAGGGTGTGAGGAATGTGCGGGTTAAACTTCTTTTTCCAAGGGAAGTACTCCCTGGTTACGTGAAAACGCCTCGATTGAGCCAAGATTCGAACCCAGGTCGTCTCGGTTACGAGGCCATCACGCTACCAGTTTTCCTTGAAGCCACGCCAGAGTTTTGTTTCCCAGAACGTACCTGCATTAGGCTTATGGGTCATATAGTGCAGCGCTGGACTTTTCAGAGCCACCACCAAGATTTACATCTTATAATAATAAAAACTTAATAATTATTGAAAAAATTGTATGCCATTATAATTTTAATAATCGATTGCACTGTATCGTAATAGCTGCATATCATAAAATAGACATTATCCCATCTTTTGAAAGTGTTAGTATTTTTATGACACAGCCGTTTCGCTACACCTCCGTCCTCGCCTGTTCGTAAGTGATCATGGCGCCGTCCGGTAATATTAATTGAAAGAAGCCTTCAGCCGGTCTAGGCCGGCGCTCGAGGTTGAGGGGCGGGGCCTTGGCTAGCGACAGCCATTCAATCATCCAGAGGCTGACACGCCATCACCTTCTTTTAGGAGTTACCCTAGGCTTAGTAATACAAATTTTTTCTACAGAACTGTTCTTTTTATTTTAGGCAGCGCGATTTTGGGATTTGTACGGCGCTTATCGCAATGCAGGGTGAAGGGTGTGTCTCAAAATTATTTACGCCTTGAAAAGAGAGAAAATATTTCCAATTTAATTCGCCTTTTATTAAGATTTCAGATCTTGATTCAACCAAAAGAGGGTGACCAAGTCCTATTTATTCATCAGACATATGCAGAATCCTGTTCTCGTTGAAAAGTACGAATGCGGTTAGGCATGACAATATCAACCTTCTGCATATCGGTCACAGCTTCTCCGTTCCTGCACTAATGCTTCGTTTGATAATTGATACTTATATTGTCACTAAGAAATTACCTAATCAGTGGAAGCATTTCATAATCAAACCATTGCGTAAATCTGGATACATTCATACAGCATCAAATCACAGACCGATCAGCCTATTACCAGTTCTGTCGAAGATATTAGAGAAAGTAAAAACGAATCAGCTCTCTACTCACCTAGACGAATCGAATCTACTACACGAAAATCAGTATGCGTACAGAAGGAAAACAAGTGCCCACTCTCTTGCTGTTCCTTGCCCTCTCAAAAGTATTCGACAGCGTTCAACATAAACAGTTTTTCAAAAGATGTCGAACCTAGGGGTGGATACCCTATTGTTTCAGAGCTATTTATCAAACAGATCGCGCGCTGTTCTAGAAAACTCAACATCACCCTTTACCAGCAATGGCTTTGGAGTCCCTCAAGAATCAGTCCTCGACTCTTTTCTGTTTTCTATTTTTATTACTGTGTACTCATCAGTGCCACCGAACACAAGAATCCCGATGCATGCGGATGATATCTAAATCGCAATAACAAGTACTCCACTCAAAATGCTGGAAACTAAAGCAATCGCTGAAAGTCTTTAATGGCTTAAAATTATGATACGACCAAAATGGCCTCAAACCTAATGCGAGCAAGACGCAATTTATCATTTCCGGCTGTAAAGATGCAATAAGAAGGCTATCTAAACTTACTGAATCTTGGAAACGAGGTTATCGAGTCTGTAGATAAAGTAAAAAATCTAGGTGTGTGGTTCGACCAAAACTTGACCTTTAAACCCCTCATAGAAAAACATGTAATACAATAAATGGAACCTTATTATTTTTCATCGCGTAAAGAGTGTGTTAGACGAATAACTATTAGCCATTCAATCTCGAGTGTTATCACGTTTCGATTACTGTAGTTTTGTGTGTGTAGGGAGATACTCCTAAATATCTTCAAAAAGATTTACCGAAATGCATGAATCTCGCTGCAAAGGTTGTTTTTAACAGTAATTTTGAGAAATGCGATCATATAACTCCTCCCCTAAAGAAACTGGGTTGGATCCCTATAAAGCAAAGGTTTCTCATTCGTAAACCCGATAGATATGTTTTCTTCTCTTTATCCCTCGCTCAGAGCAATGCAAGAATTGTCCAAACCCTGCCTCTCAACGCTGTAAACAAAAAACAAAATAAAATAAATGATATCCTACTGAGCTACCGTTCATCTGACATAGGGCAAAAAGCTGTCAACCTCAGGAGCCCTACTATGGAACAATAACTCTACGTATCTAAAAACTTCCGGACACCAAACGATTTTAAGGGAAAAGTGTCTTAACATTTCGAGTCTCATCCATAATATACACGTATACATATCAATGTATGTATGCGTGGGTATAATACACGTTTGCAATTTCAACGTCGAAATTTACCTTAGCGTTATTAATCCTAATATATTTTGCGTTAGTATCGTGAACAGAACTTATACATACCGGCTAACCCCGCTGTTCTCAGAATATGCATTTAGTTTCCTTGTGCATCGAACGTCGTGCGAGAGCTACTGGGTGTCGAACCCTTAACGATTTGATCCAATAAACCCCTATTTTGAAATATCGGGACCTCATTATTTTAAAACTTGGTGAAGAACAAACGTTGAACCATTTACGATTCAACTCTTTTCCATCATCGTTTTTCATTAAGTATCAGTATCAAACTGCAAATGCTCATGATATTTCGTACATTTCATTACCTTTTCATTATCATCCTGCGGTCTATTTTATGTATCGGAGACTCTAGGTCACAATAGGTCATCTTTGCGCTGTTATTTTTATTTTATGGTGTATGCACAAAGATCACACTATATTTTTAGGTCAATATTCCACTTTTTGTGCTTAGCATAAAATTACGAAGCAAAATTCAAAGTTTCAAAGCGACTTCCGCCTTCAATTTTAAGGTAGTAGACTTACTTATTACAATTAGAAGTTTCATCGCGATTTCTACATCTTAATTTTACGACTGTAATCTTACTAATTGAAAAACCGCTGGAACATGCTCTATGTGACTGATTTCGGAAGAAACAATTTTTCTTTCTTTGTCAAGTGCACTGTCTAGTGAGTGGATAACGCTAGTGCACCGCCAGAATTGATGTGATATTTTATTTCAGTTACGAGAGTTCGACACTCCGGAGCAGCTGGTGCTAACGGAAGGCTCCATCTTTCGGCAAATGTTGGCACCCATCGGTGTGACCACTGTGGAGCAGCTCCGTAACCTCTCCTAGCAGCGCTCTGTCTACTCATAGCTTTGCTCTGACCTCACCTAGTTGGGCTCTGACTTCACCTAGCTGTGCTCTGACCTACTCAGGCCGTACTAAGACCTCTTTCGGCAATTCTTTGATATCTCCTAGCTGTGCTCTGACTTCCTCAAGCAGTACTTGAACCTTTTCTGGCAATTCTCTGATATCTAGCTGCATTCTTACATTTTCAAGCAGTACTACGAACTCTTGGCAATTCTCTGACCTCAAGCAGTACTATGACCTCTTTTGGTTATTCTCTTACCTCCTCAAGCAGTACTATGACTTATTTTGGCAGCTGTCTGAAATCTAGCGCTGCTGTGACCTTTTCAAGCAGTACTACGACCTCTCTTGGCAGTTCTGACATCTCCTAGCTGTGTTTTGACGTTTCTGGCAATTTTTGTATCTTTACTATCTCGATTTGGACGCTTAATTTTGTTTAAATTTTTCCAAGTTGTACTTATGTGTACCCTCCCGTGTTCATTTTCTTGCAGTTCTTCGATTTACTGGTTCCTTCTATGGTGTAGCAACTCAAACAATTGCTAGTCTGCTAGATTTACTTGAAAATATCAACAATTAGAAAGTGCTAAAAGCTTGCGATGCATCACTACTATTTTGGTTGAAAGATTTTTTGAAGAGGTTCTTATGCTTTTATGATCTATGTATGTAAAGTTGTCTTCCGAAAAATTGTTCATTGAAGGTGAATTAGACATATTAGGCACACGAAATAGCAAAGTTTTGAGACTTGAAAATAGATAATTATATTTAGATTAACAAATTTGGACAATTTAGTTGAGTTCGTTCGATGAGGAATCAGTTGAGGGAAAGAGTAAGGGTATGGTTGAGTTGGGATCTTTTTGTATCAGCGTTCATTGACGATTTAGGGCTTTTCGAAAGTATGTCGTCGGCCTCTTCAGAGTTAGCTGCGCTAATTTTGGCAGTTTGTTGCTGGTAATACAATGGCTGGGTAGAATTTGTTTTCTGCTATAATTTTTTATGAGTGGGAAAAAGGAAAGGTTTATTGTGTTCACTAGTTTTAGTGCCTTACGCTGTTTCGTGAGCCCCATTTAGTCCTTCAGAATAAGATTAAGGGGCCAAACGTAGTAACCAAGCGCGCCTTCGTAGTTCCGGACTACTTCCTATAGTCTTAATTAACAAGGGCAGGCGTATTGTGTGTAGTGAACGCTGGCATCCCTCCTCAATCACATGCCTCAAGTAATTCTGTGTCATTCTTCGCACGCATTGCCATCGAACGACCCTTGTTTCGTTATGAACAGCCCCATCTCTGTGCTTGCCATAGCACCAATGCTGTATAAATTGTTACCTTTGCAAAAATTTAAGAACAACACTGCTCGTGATTCAATTGGTGATCGGTCATTTTTATACTACAGTAGAGATTGAAATTGGTTCCGTCCACCAATAAAGTTTGTCTCTACTCGGGCTTCAAAAAGCCTTCTCATGTATTGACACAGTTTTAATTTATTTTCAGGGAGGTTCATGCTATGAATTTTCGAGCGCACATCCTTTATAGAAGACAATTGTCCTTCTAACCAGCTCAAATAAATTAGTGCATACTCGTATGCTAACCTTTGAAACGATATAATTACACAGCTATAGATAGGCCTTCGAGACTTCTGTCTTTCGTGCCCATTTTGATTCCTTCAATTTCACACCTTTTATGGTATTTCTTATTTGTCTTTTCTTTCCCTTACTTCCCCTTTCTTCATCACTTACTGTTTCTATGCTCAAGCAATTCGGTGTGGGAACACACCCATGCATTAGTTCCATATTTTTCACAGTCCGTATTAAATGCTTCCTTCTTCTCTTCGCTCTTTTCGTATCATGTTTCATGTGGATAGGGAGCTTTAAACGAATATAATAATAATGGCGGTATAATTTCAAGGTATTTGTAGGTGGATGACGGAACATTTTCCACACAAGTCACGAGAGCTTCTATTACTTTTGGCGTTTTCTGCTTTGGTGACCCGTCTCTAGTTATCGGTAGCATTTGATTCTTCAGCAACAAATATCATGCTTATGCTGTTCTAGTGTTAACTCGTAATGTTTTGGTAACTCGTTTCCAGTCTTTCCTTCTTTTTAAAACTCTAATATCCATCTTCACGCGGCATTTGATGTTTTGCTGTATTTCATTTTGATATATTTCAGTATATGAGTTTGATACCCTTGCATTGAAATTTCCAATTATATTGATAGTACATTCTATTTGTTCATTTCTGTATTTATGTTATGTAAAGGATGAAATAAATACACGCGATCTTATCCTTCAGCTGACAGCAGTACTTAGACTTCGTATGCGCATGAGGCAATGTGGAGTTGATTTATGTAGCGTTTGTAAACGTCAACAGTTAAATTGATCTCGGCAACATTATTGCTGCAGCAATTATTTCTGTTCAATGGTGTGCGAACTAAGAATGGTTGTGCCTCATGAAACAATTTTACACTAACTACTGTAGAAGGCGTGTTGGTGTTTTATCTTTTGATTAGAGTAGTTCCAATGTACGCTGCCTTGACTTGTAAAATTATTTGAGTATTTTATTTTTAGAAATATCGAGTATCAATTACAGCCTAGTACACGTATATTCTAAGAAAATTGTCTAGGTTTCTAGAAAGTTGCGAATTTGTGACATCTTCATAGAGGCAGATATTTGTTAAGTTTTTGACTGTTCAGAATTTGATATGACTTTAAGAATAGTTTTTAGAATAATTTTGCTGTGTAATTTAATGGAAAATTATCTTTGAGTGCTATCATAGTTGCAGCCTTAAGGAAGCCCCGATACAAACGTTGATCATCTGATTGTTCTTTCATGAGATTTTGAAACCCATAAATTTATTCTGAGGACTACTGTCGCTGCATCAGCTCAAAAAGTGAAGGGTTTGAAATCGTACATAAAAACAATTACGAAATTCCTAAGAGCAGCACGATAAAGTTGACCTAGTATTTCAGCTAGGTTGAAATTGAAGTTCAGATTGTTACGATTTAATATGTCACGATGTGGTTTTTAATAGAAAAATGCACATAGTGCGAACAAATCCCTAATATTAGTTTTACTCAATTACTGCTGTGTTCCTTGCAGTGTGGGTTAGAAAGCGTAGAGCTTGTTAGACTTAGATAGAAAAAAAAAACCTTTATTAATTCCAACACGTTTTACCGTTGGGTTTTCAANTGTGTGGTTTAAACTTCCTTTTCCAAGGGAAGTACTCCCTGCTAAAAACGTGGAGTGCGTACTGAATCTTGGGAAGTGATTTTTCCATTGATTATAATTATTATTTCATCTGAATGAATGTGAAATAACATGAGATTATAGATATTAAATTTCTGATCGCTTGCAAGGTATTGAATAACAAGGATCTTTGTTGTGTAAACTTTCGTTTATGTGACTGCTAAAATACTTGAACGCTTGTGATTCTCAGAGGTACTTCTCGTTTACCGTTTTAATTCTGTCAGATGGGATGTAAACTGTAGTTTACACTAATTTCAAAAATAATTTTTAAGGGTGTTATTGTTTGCAGTTTGAAAACAAATCGTGATCAACTGCTAATGTTGCTTGCGGCGATGCTTTTTATTGAGTTATGAGTGGCGGCAAAGCGCTAAGAAGCGTATAAATGTATGAGGTTTTTCTATATTAAAATTCAGGCAGCCACTCGACACTGGACTAGCGAAGTTCTTAAATTCTGCCACCAGAGCTTTGATTATTCACCACTGGAGGAATTTGTTCGTTTTAACTTTTCCAATTTGTTGAAGTCCAACGGAGAGTATATTTATTATTCTATGAATTATTTGTGTTTGCTATAGTTACTAGTAAATAATTCTGTAGACGGCAGCTATAAGAATTAAAAAATATTATGATTTTGTTTGATAGTAAACTCGTGTTTTGTATTCAATTTTCCTGCGGAAGTGAAATGTGTGGCATTATGTGACGAACCCGATTTAATAGCTATGAAAAGAAGTGGTAGTGGTCTGGAACAACGGTATTGTTGTGATAAGTGAAATATTGTACAGGCCTCGAGGCGAAGGGGATGAAGGCAATTGTCGTCCAACATCTTCAGAGGATTGTGCGTTGCTTAACAGAAGTTCTATGCATTTATTGTTGGTGTCTTTCTTCATCATGGTGTCCAGCTGCTCTAGAAACAGGCATCTTGTTTCCCCATAGCTCTTTGTTGGAGAGGTTCTGAATGTTATCGTTTTAGTGGTGAAAGTGCGAGATGATAATGGTTTCTTTTCTTTCTCCGAAAACTCCAGTTGCCTCTATAATCAACTGTGATAGTTGCTCAAATAGTTGCTTGCATAGGCGACAGGCCCCGTGACACCTTAACTGTGAAGGGTTTTGTCTATGGAGATGCTGGAATTTTACGTCCGTACACTTCCTCTCTAATTATCTTGTTATTGAGGTTCCTCCTGACTACGACCATAAACGGGCAAACACTTTGGTTTGACTGTGAAAATGAATGGGTCTTGACTTGTAATGTGAATGCTCGCTTATGCCCTTCTTAATGCTTCTGTGATGGTTTTTGTCCCTATCAGTGTTTTTGTGAGAGGAGAGAAATTTTGCAATCATTTGTACGTAATTCATTCTTGAGACAGCGAACTTGAACAATTGAACAGAGGAGATAAAGAAAACCCTAAATGGAAAAAAGATTCAAGCGATCTAAAGAATACAATAATTTTACTGTAGAAGGAAAAAATGCGCGCTTGAGGAGATTCTCCTTCAGCGCATCTTGGGGACTGAATTCTCATTGGGAAATATGTTGGTTCCTCAACTCCACTCGGTAAGGTATGGAGAGTGGCCGCCATCATTGTACGTTAGGGAATTGGCGTTCTTCAGTAATATGCCAAACTACTAACAATAAGTTCCACTATTTGTCACAGGCGGCTGTTCTGAAATTTTTTGTAATTATAAGATGCCATCGTTTATTTCTGTGCTATTTTCATACTCTCACGGGAGATAGAATGAGAAGGCCGGTGTTTGTACAAAAATCGCTGGTTGCAGTGTCGGTGATTCTCAGTCCTCTTCATTCTTTACTTTTTTTTTTTTTTAAGATATTCTCAGCCAATTCACAGCTGCTATTGCTGCACAGTCGTGACACTGTTCGAGCGCATACAGCGGTTACTTAAAGGTTACTTAACATGTCATAGAGAAGTTTACTGCTGTATGACATTTGAAGTAACCCTCCGGAGGAGGTACCACTAAGATAGCCTTCTTCGAGGAAGTTTGAGTGTCGGTGATGCCTCGCGCCGCACGCTTACTAACTGTATGTTGATTATGCTAGTACTAATTCGCTACGATGAGGTAGTGTCTTGTTAATCCAACATTCCTTCATCTCTGGTGAGAGGCCTGTGTTTTATAATCTTAACTCAAATTAAAAGTATTAAATTCAGACTGTTGGGCATTTAAAGTGTATTGTATGGACCATACAGACGTGAAAGTGTAATTGAGGATGTTTAGCTCATCCAGTTTCCTTTGCTTTTCTAGAGTCCTGTAGCTCTGAAGGATTACCAGGTAACCTGCTTTTGACATTAAGGCATAAACAACGGCATTCAAGGACTTCTTTAAAAAAAATGAAGCCTAGAGTGCCGAACACAAACACCTGTACTCGCATACGGTAAACTCGCTTTGATATCTGCTTAACGCAGTTTTCTGGGCCACGACGCTGAAAAAACCCGACTTAGCACGTTCCCTGCGTTAGACTGTCCCAAAGTTGGTTATTTTAGAGTAAGGTTAGGTTTGAATTCGGGGAGACTTTCTTTTTTAGAAGTTAAACATGCTTGTATAACATTGCTCACCGTGTATATTTGGATTAATCGTATTTGGTTATTTTAATCATTAAAATTTCAGGGTTTTCTGTAAATGCAACTGAAATGACTGTTGGCAAACAAGTAAACCATTACGCAACGGAGGTTAATTGGGGTACCAGTGTCCCAATACACGGGGAATGTGTTAATTGAGTTCTACTAAAACTTGAAACCTGACACAACATACGCATCTCATTTCTGACGATTTAGTTCATCAAAGCATGCGCCGCACGCCGTCTACGGGAGGTCAACTATTCTATTTCCCTGTTGACGCTCGACCAAGCTCAGAAACTTGACTCTAACTAAAAGACTCAATTTTTAACATAACCGAATTATTGTGTCTCCAGTTCGAAGTTTCGCAAAGGTGTGTTAGTCTAAAGATAATTGTACAATGCATTTCCTGCAATCAAACTGCAGATTTTTGGTGGCTAGTATTCTCCTGTTGCTATCAACGTGCTCTGAACAATGTACTTAAATTTTTTCTCGTTGACGTATTGCCCATGT
Source organism: Orchestia grillus (assembly GCA_014899125.1). Lineage (NCBI taxonomy): Eukaryota > Metazoa > Arthropoda > Malacostraca > Amphipoda > Talitridae > Orchestia > Orchestia grillus. The sequence continues at coordinate 21,677 of VOMN01021860.1, read as the reverse complement.
ACAGTGTTCTAGGCGTAGATCGCTTGGAACCTCTGTTGCGGGGTCAGCTGTACTCCTCTTGTGCGGCTTCTCCAATGTTCTCATTAGAAATAAGGCATACGTAATTACATAGTAATTTACTGCTTAGCATGCTGAAGCACTTCACAGAATGGTATACGGGTCGCTATATGTTCGCTTCTGTTTGTGGGTAAATATAACTAATTTGTTTCTGACAATTATGCTGTTTCTTTCAGGATGGTTAAAGAAACTTTCACAGCAGAAATATTGTCATTTATTCACAAAATTTTATACACTTTTTGCTTTCCATGCCTTGTTCTAAATTAACTTAGTATGTGAGGTAACTACTGAAAATATAGGTGCTTAGATTTATAAGTAGAATTGCATTGCACGTGGGAGATCTTTTAAATTATTTAACTTATTGAACGCATGAATTGTATTCTCCGCCTAATTTCGCTCTTATTAGTTGAAAATATGGTCTTGGGACCATACGGTTATGTTCAGTCCCAGCAATATGGTTAAAATTTGGAAAAACCTGAAATATATTCTTAGTTGTACACATCGACGAACGTCCCCTCGCATGCATTAAAATCGAAAGGTAATCACGTTAACTGTGCAGTGTTAAAAATTCAATTTCCATTTTTCAGATGTGGTGAAAGTTGAGATGAGATCCAAAGAGAATGGAGAAGGAATAGCTATGTACACGAGTTGAGAACTGTGACCATATTTTATGTACAAGGTTAGGAATCGCTGAATGTAATGCTTATTAAACTATCGCATGGCAGGTATCGAAAATTTATACTGTATATATTTTGCAACCTCTTCAAAAATGTCTTCCTTGTAGGTAGGTATACATTTTATTTACGGATACTTCAGAATCTATTCTCGTGTGTGAGGAAGATGTCCGTATAAAATAGTCTAGAAATTTTCACTCTAATGTCGTTCGGGTCGTTTGCATGTCAAACATTGAGCGGCAAATATTACTATTCATAGCGAAGGTGCACGTGCTATCGCGAATATAATTCATGTGTAGGTATGGTGATCATCACTGAAGCCTTTCTAAGGATATTGTCTTTAATTTGAGACTGTCTCAGCAGAGTATAGACATTGCTGGAATTCTTTTAAACGTATAACTTGTTACACAAGGTGTGAAATATAGTGGCCATGAAGAGATCCTGTTGAGTTATTTCAGATGTCTGCTCAAGTGAGTCCACAATAGAGTGGGGATCAACTGCGCGATTGAATTGCCTAGAAAATTGCCCTTTGAAGAGTTTCCAGCTCCAGCTGAACCATTTAACGACCAAATTATTTTGAGTGAGGCTGCATTGGGCTTTACAGGAGAAACTCTTGTAGAGTTACGCATATTTGTAACAAGTCTGTTTGGCATTTTACAAAGAGTTCCTAGGTTAAAACTGCCGTACCGGATAGAGGACATTGGGCACTTGAGCTTAAAATCAATGCAGGCGGGCTTACAACTGTAAATATAGTAACGCGGCATGGAACAGAAAAAAGTTACTTTGTGCGTATCAAGATGTAAGGACTCTGTTTATCATGCTAAACATATCAGGTTGTAACGAAAGTTCTGTCCATATTTTGAGCTATTATTTCAGGGCATTATTACACCAACTTAGCTATTAAATGACACATGCGTAGCCAGCTACATAGCTAAAGTAATATTTCTGCTTTCAGATTTTGTAATAGTTATTATAATAAATAACTTTTATTAACATTCATGTAAACTCTAAGTAAATAACACATAAATAATATTTTACTGTATGGATTTCAGAAGGGTATTAAAGCAATTTTAGCTGCAAGAGCGCTCAAAGACACATAGAAATGAACCCTCAGGGGGCATAGGATAGGCCATAGGTAATAAGAGTAGGTTAGTTAGGTTTGTCTATCCTATGTTATGGGGACTAGTGCCTCCAGGGTAGCTCTGTTAGGCTACCTCTATAGATAGGCCATCGGGAATCCTAATTTTCGTGCCCACTTTGCTTCTTTCAGTTTTCATTCTTTCTTCACTATTTATTATTTGTCTTTTCTTCCTCATCCTTCTTAACTTGCCGTTTCTATGCGCAGGGGTTCTTGTGTGGGATCCCAAGCCCATATTAGATGGTCCCTAGTCTTTCGGTGCAAGATGATCTGAGTTACTGAAGCGCTGTTATCATTACCACTAATACTTATAGAAATGAGGTGGTGAAAAAAAAACCCTGTAGGGGATGGTTTTAGGTTTGAAAAAGGATGACTCTTCCAAAAGTCTAAATTTCTGAGAAATTCCAGGCTATCATAGATGAAAACCCAGCCAATACAACTAGAGAGCTGCTTCAAATGGCCTAGCTGCTGGAGTGGACTTTCGATGTTATTGCTTGATTGTCACCTAACAGCTCATAATGAACAATTCCCTTCATACCCGTCCACACACGCAAAATAATTTTTTTCGGATAAAGTCAACTTTGAAGCTGTGGAATAGGCTTCGAACTACGGCTGAGCCAGCCACTGTCTTTTGAGCATAATGTTATTGTAGAGCACCCTCTTATCTCCAGTATCGATTCTCTCTAAAAAAAAGGTGTTTGAAGTTGACGAGAATGGAGTGAGACAGCAGTTCACAGGCTGTTGGCAATTGTTTTCCGATAGATCATGTGGGACTCATGAAAACTACCAAAACCTTATTTCGCGATATTTAGTCGTATGGCTCGCATTTAACTCCTTGTTCAGTTCTCTAGTTGTAGTGATTGGGTTTTCATCAATGAAATCCTGCAATTTCTCAGAATTGTGCTCTTTGGAGCGTCCTTTTCTTGGTTCGTCCTATAGACTGAAGTCATTCTTTCTGTAACGTCAAAATCATCTTCTAAAGGTCTTTTCATTCACCACATTTCCATAAGTGTTTTTGAGCGATCTTACTCCTGAAATTGCTGCATTGCCTTTATGAAATTCGTACAGCTGGTATGCCTAATATGTCCTTTACTTAGAGCATACATTTGGGGACATATGTTATCTATCTATCTATATAATACTAAAACTCTGGTCGTCTTGCTTAATTGCTTGAAACCGTGCACACCTTTTCTATCGGATCTGAGATATTCGAAATTTATACTCTTCACTTACTACTGTATTGTGGATACCGACTTAACTGCATCGGATATATATTTCTGGATACGGTTTGATTTTGATAAATTTTATTTGGCCCAACGGGTCACGAGTAGTCTAGTTTATTATGATAATAAGTATTAAAAAATATGGAAGAAATATTATTGTGGTGATTTAGATCGCTACACGTACGTCACTTGTACGTTAAATTGGTGTAATCTTGCCATACAATTACAGCTCAAAAAACAGACTTGGCTGTCTTTACAACCCGATATGCAACGTTACGTTCACAGAAATATTTAGCGGAACGATTCAAAAACATATTCTCCAATATCAGATTTTGTACATTAGCTTTCTTCCTCACAGCTCAGAACTTTGAAATTATATTTTTACGCTAATAGTGCTATGAAGTTAAAAATAGTTTAATCTGTCATTGTGTAGAAATGTTACATTATGTAGACGATGTGTTACAAACGACTATTATCGTTAAAGATCCTGTATTTTGGCATAGTAAGATTTACCAGTGCATTAGTTATTATAAGAACATTGAGTTTTATTAGTTTCAAACGAAGTTTTTCTTCTATTGATTCTTACGCAATGGAATCTATACAGAACCTATTCTCGACGGATGCGTTGCAAGGGGATATATTTGATTTATTTCAGGGCTCTCATTTCACCTTGAATTAGAGGCGAATGTACTATATACCTTCTGCTGGCTCTAAAAATGGGTAATTGTTATTCCTGTGTTTGGAAGACATTAACCTATATTTACGTATGTCTGATTCGCATTGTATTACTATTAAATGCTGAAAATAGCTATACAATTTTGATACTAGTGTACGGCTTATTGTTCGTGCAATTTTCAGTGTACGGCTTATTGTTCGTGTAATCCTTATGAACGAACGAAATGAGCTCTAGCTGATTGTAAATTTTTCATTTGCTATTCGAATGGGAGCTCTAATTATGATATTAATTGCCGAAGGTATCTAAATAAACTCTATCTGTCATAAAATAACTATTTTTGACCTAAGTATTTCAAGTATGTAGCTGAGATGAGAGAAATGCTGCTGGATGCTTCGAACACCATTCGAATGGATTTCTTCGATTCTTTTTCATTGAATTATCTAAATGACCACAATGAAAATAAATTCTTCCATGCCCTTAATTCTCGCCAGGTACTGCGACATGTGTTTTGAAACATCGCGTAGAACTATGACCCTGTAGTTCAAGAATTAATACCCACATGCACTTCATGATACTTCGACCCCGTGATTCGTTAATTAATTACAGCCCACTTGGAATGAGGTAGGGCGCAGCAGTAGCGTGGAGGCAGGCAGGCGGTAGGCTGGAGACGGTGAGAGCGAGCGTGACGCAGTGCTGTGCGAAGTGGTACCGCAAGTCGACGCCGGTCGTGGCTTCCAGGAAGCGGCGCAGCGGCAGCACGTGGGTCTGCTGCGCTGTCCAGTCCGTCAGGAAGTCTTCCAGAATGTGGTGGATCTTGTCGGGTTTGGGAAGGGGCGTCTTGCCCCACTTGTGTAGCATCGTCATTTCTGCGCGAAGGTTCTGATTAGCATGAATCTTGGGATGGTACTATTTGACTAGGGGTAAAATGATCACTCTACTGGAAACGTTAAGTAAAGTAACAACTTCTCATTGGTTCGATGAAAACGATAGAGTGGCTGTTTTGATAGGATGCTATCGCACCTCAACTGCAGCCTGTACCAGGCTTCTGTGCAAGATAATTATTTCTTGATCGTAAACTGGAAAATGTATCCGTCATTACCAAATTGGAATGTTGGTTCCATGTAAGATTTTAACTTATATACTGTTTTACATCCATCACTGGAATGTTAATAAAACTTTTTAATGATAAGATTTTTAAGTGTATTTAATTTAGTAGAAATTTAACCGTGCTAAAATTTTGTGCACCGATATGAGAAGTTCATAAAATACAAGGATTTTCCAAATTTTAAGCTTTACTAAAATTGCTGAAATAAAGTACGAACATTAACAATATTTTAACAACATTTTTAACACAATTTGAGGGAAATATTAATGATTAAGTTGCTTTCCGCGTGCTTCAACAATAGCCAGGAGATGTCTCTCCACAGATTTCGTCAAATTTTCCAATTCATTTCCAGTAATACCTTTAGTACAAGTTTCAAGTTGATTCAACATGTGATCCTTGGTGAAAAATTAATTCAATGCCACTATTTCATCAATTTGCCATCTTTGAACCCAAGAGTCTTCAAATATTCTACTGTAGCCTTTGCAGCATGTGACGGGGCATTGTCATGCGTAAAAACAACTTTTTATAGGCAGGAAAACCCCGTCGGAGCCACAGAAAAACCATCTACCTCAGGAAGTTGAAATGAGCAGCTTCAATCAGTTTTACACGCCAGGGATTCTAAAAAGACCCACTAATTCATTGTAAACAATTCCAGCCCATACCATAACGCTTTCTTCTCTTTCTTGACGACGAAGACGTTGGGGGCAGAATGCTCCTTCTTGGACCCAAACTTTACTCTCCCTGTTGGATCCGTCGAGTGCAAAGCTCACCTCATCAGTGAAGAGGTTTTAAGATCCAATTTCATGTACGCTCTCGCCCATCCAAATCGAGAATCCTTATGTATCTGCTTCAGAGAGGTTCTCACATCGGGCATAACGTGTCTTGTCATACTTCTCAGAACTCGAGCTCAAGTCATTTTCGATTCATGACCTAGTCCAACTTTTTCAAACATTCTTGCTTGTTGAGTGAGGGTTCTTGTGTTTTTTCCTTTCTATTCTGGGCAAATCAGGTCTCACCAGGATCTTACGTTTTTCCCTCTTTCCTTTCGGTCTTAGCTTCAGGATTGCTGAGATACTTCTTCACAATGGGGACATCAAGGCCCAAAGTAGCAGCTATAGCGACATCCAAAATGAAGGAACAAAAAGGAAACATGATGTTTCGGTAGTTAGTTGAGCAAATTTCCTCAAGTTTTCACAGATGATAAACAATTTTTAATCTCGAATACTTCGCATATTTTCTGGTTGTATGAAAGTGAACGAAAGTTTTGAAGTACGTACTGTTTTTGAAGTGTTCAAAATTGAGGAACAAATTAAAAGCTGAACTAATGGAGGAAAAATTGATGGTAATTAATTATTTCTTATTTAGTACTTAGCACGTAGACCTTTCTTTTCAATAACTGCTGCATATCTTCTCACACAGGATTTCACCAACGTTTGACAATCTTTTGCTGTAAATTTGCCCATTCTTCCTGTAATTTTAGCCACAACTTTTCTACATTTGACGAATTTCGGTCCATAACTTTCTGCTCCAAAAATTTCAACAGGTTTTCTATGGGATTCATACCTGGGCTTCAAGCAGGCCAGTCTATGACCTCGAATTTTTGCTCCTTGAGATAGTCCAATACAAGGTTGGCTCTGTGGCAGGGTACATTATCCTGCTTAAATAAAAGCATATCAATGTCACTATTGCGGAACAACATGGTTTTCTAAAAAGTACTTATATATCCTCGCATTAACTCTTGTATTCAAGCCCACAAGACATGACGTACCTTGCCCAGAAATCATTACATCAACCATAACGCAGCCTCCACCGAATTTAAGTCTTCGCTATGTGGATTCCATTCAAAAACGGTTATCTTCACCTTCTTACATATTGCTTGGCATCACCTCCAAAAATATTGAACTTCGATTCGTCACTGAAGGAAACTTTGCATCAGTCATTTTCTGGCCAAAGCACATGTATTTATACCAATGCCAATCTTGCTCCTTTGTTTTTCTTATTAATTAAGGGCGTCATCTGAGGACTCCGAACAAAAAGCCCAATTTCATCTAAGCGACTAGAGACAATTTGTCTGGACACCTTAATTTCATCTTCAACTTGTTGAGATATTCCACCTGCAGTGTGAGAGCGATCTTCAGTGCAATGAGTTGCGACATTCTGTCCTCTTTACTATAGTCTTCCTAGGCCGTCCAGGTTTCTTTCTACTATTACTGCTACTATCGTTATTATATAATGTAACCTAAAATTCTGCTGCCAACATTTTCGAACGGCTCACCTTAACTGTTAGTTATTCAATCGTGTGATTATCCTTTCTTTGCTTCACAATTTCATATTTAACGGAAGCATCTGCGTTGCCCCGTGAAGACACGGTTACCGCACTGCAGCGATTATGAACACCCGTCACATTCTTAACCTTCTCGTTGCTTTATCAGGAAACTAAATCAATGAAGATTAACATGCATTTATTGTAATTTGTTTTCATATTGTAGACATTTCAGAAACAATATATATTTTAAAACTTCTTTTGTTTATTTTCATACAATCTGAAAATCAGCGAAATATTCGAGAATGAAGATTGTTTATCGTCTGTGAAAATTAAAGAAAATATACTACACCAACCACAGAAATATCGTCGTTTTCCTTTCTGTTCCTTAATTTTGGACGCCACTGACAATCACTCTCATCCATGAAAGTTAACAGCACGCTGGCTACTCAGGCTGCTTAACCTTCAAAAAGTGAAAAAGTTCTACGCTACTGTAACATAGGAAAATTTATTGAAAAAATGGGTTTTCGATAGATAGGATAGATAAAAGCAATCCTTACAGATAAAGTGAAGAAAGAAATTAAAGCTGCATTGAATGAATTTTAATTGAAATTCATAATCGTAAAGAGGTTTTTGACAAAAGCATAAATTCTCAATAGCAGCTTCCTCTATAATATTAAACCTTCCTATCGAAATAAATACAATGGATCTCGGATGGGCCGCTATGGTGATAATCCAGATTGTGTTCGAGGACAATGCAATCAGGGTCCAACAAAGGAAACGAATGCAGTTCGTGCTAACAAAGTGGTTTCATGTTTCTCAAGTGGCTCTCTGGACGCTATGTATGCATGACAAGCTCCCTAGGTTGCATGACGAGCTCCCTAGGTTGCATGACGAGCTCCCTAGGTTGGATGACGAGCTCCCTAGGTTGCATGACGAGCTTTCTAGCTCACTTCGTTGAAATCCACGTAACTGGAAGTATTATTATTCCTTTGAATTCAATCTCTGTAAATGTTTAGAGTGAACTTCAGCAGGTTCAAGGGGTATCTCGAACGGAAGAAAAATTTATGTAGAAATATGAAGTAGCGAAGACGCTCTTACAGGAAACTAGTCAATCGAAACTTCGGCTTCCTCCACTAGAGAATTATTGTAGAAATGGCAATGATCAAGTCTACTTCAGAAAATTAATCGTATCACAGCCTCTTGCTACTGGTACAGGGTTACCAAACTTATCCCAAGCCACACATTCAGATGCTCCGATTGAGGCTGTTGACTGGAGCCACAGAATTTGGCGTACAAGAGTTGCGTAGATCTTACATCAGGTGAAAATGTATTTGAAGCGCCCCTAAGCATTAACATGCATTATAAGAAATGTGTCAAATTAAATAGGGTCTACCATTGGCAGTTTAGTTCTCTAAATAGGAGGTAGTGAGATAGAAATTAGAAATTGAGCTTTAGCGCAGGACGAGACTCACCGTCAGGAGCGTGCCTGTAGAAGTAGAGGACCGGGTGCAGGAAGTTAGATCGATGCGCCTCGAAGACGTCTCCGGCTGCCCGGTCTGGCCTGAACGGGTCTTTGTCTGGACCAGAGAAGTCCTGCCCGTACTCCATGACCAGCACTAGCACCGGCCCAGAACTGAAGTGCCCTGTGGCGCTGCCCAGACGCCCCAGCAGCGATACGGGCACCTCCTCCAGCATCACAACTCGGTCGTCACTAACGTGAAGGTTAACATTTGAACTCTGTTACAAGGGGCGGGGAAGATAATAACTTCTAGATGAAGTTGTAACTTCAATTCTGCTTTAAGCGTTTGTAGAGATTCAATACAAAATAAAAGTAAAGTCAGTTTCATGGAGGCTTCAAAACAATTGACACTTTGCCAAATCATATTTTAACACAAACGGTCTCAAATTTAAATAAATCGTGTAAAAATAACCCAAGATTTAAACGTTTTCTAGTCTAGTTTTTGTGATAATAATCTCAAACTTAAAGACCCTGTGAGTAAATACTTTATAAATTTGACTAGTGTCCCTTTTCATGAATAAAAATACTTTTTCATGGAAACGAAACAATTTTATACGTTAGATCACTCTCGAATGAAAGTAAGATTGTGCAGCGTGTAAATGGTAAAAAAATTTATTTAAAATAAAGGAACGATGATACCGTCTCGGATGTGGCCTAAACATTTCTATGATGAAAGCTGTTGATTGGAGGCAAAGGAACCTAGCGAGCATCGGTATCAGGAGGAAGGGCTTGGGATAATTCTGTGAATACCCTCTAAATAAAGTACGAATTTACGAAGTCAAACTAAATGGTTGCTACAACCAATAATGATATTTTAAATTTTCAGAAATGCCCTGTAAAACAATGGAAGTGCAGGATTAATCAATAATACACAGGGCGGCCACAAAGTAGGCTTATAGTTATTGCGTAGGCAATTCATTACCTCTGAAACAATACAAATCATAAAATAAAAAGCTAACTTTACAACAAAGAAATAAATTGCAAGTAGCAAAGAAAAAAATATAAATATATGTTTGAGAAAGCATAATTTCGGTGTTCATGATACTTTAACTGTAGACTTACTTTTCGGCCACCGTGTATATACCGAGTGACACGGTAGAAACTGGTCTAGAGTAGGGAGTCAAAATTCTGAAGAAAATTGACATTAGATGATAAAACAAGCTCCACGATAGTGGATTTATTAATTTTTATTCCATAGGATAGGTAGATACCTCAATATGTAATAAACTTTGGGCCTGTTTTGTGTGCCAACTATTTTCAATTTTTTGTTGGAAAACTCTATAGTGAAATATTAGGCGCGTTATCCGTAGAATTTTACGACTTGTCTTCGTTTCGAAATTTATGAAAAGAATGACGCAATAAAATAGCCGAAAGTTTACAGAACATTTGAACTATCTGAGTTACAAACTAAAACTGAATAGAAAATTCTTTCTAATACTCTTTGCTTCGCTTTTCTAAGTCAATTTCTGGGTTATAGCGTTTCAGATTCTCTTTTTGAGCAGCGCCTTATTAATACGGCACAAAGTATTCAACACTCACTTCTGAAAGAGAAAGATGTCAACGATGACCCCGAACATTTGGTAGGGTCCGGAAGCCTCGTTTATTCTCTTTACAATGGCGTTCAATAGGCCTGGTAGGCGTAGGCTGGCCGACGGCCAAGGGTTGCCGTGATAACGCCATTCCAGCAGTCGGTGCAGCGCTCGCACTAGACAAAGAATTAGGTCATGAACCCTTCACAGTCAAATTATTTGGCATTGAGGCTGCATTTGGTTTCGCACGAATAGCTAGCTGCAACCTTGTGTATGAGTGCAATACAGCTGCATTCAGCTTTTACGAAAAACATTCTTCTGAAACAGGACCATATGGTTCTTCAGGGCTGCAGCTGAGATACAGTTTATCGATTCCAAGCAAACCTCAGTTGTGACCCATACTTGACTGGGCGCATGAAATTCACTTTCAGATTATGTGCAAAATGTCATCAAGATCTGTAAGCCAAGTGTGAGTATTGTCATCATTTTCTTCGCAACGTTCAGTGCCGAAGTTCAGAGTGGTTTTGACGCTGGCGTCAAGCTGTCCAAAAGGAAAACAGGGCAGGTTGAAGAAAAAATATAAAATTCGTCGACAAAAGACGATTTCAAGTCCATCAACATCTTCACTGCTGACAAATGTAAGCCCTCCGTGTGATGTAACAAAGTGAGGCAAGTACCATAGACTAGTAATTGTTGAATTCTGAGTTTTAACAAATATTTTTTTTTAGCCTGAAGAACACGAACTTAGTCATAATTCGTTTCTTTATCTCTCAGTTTAGCTCAATCGACCCTGACACAATGAACACTAGCGGCAGATGAACCGTTCACTTGTATTGAATAGGTTAATGATTAATTATTAGGTAATTTGAAATTCCCAATCCGCAGGAGATGTAATCCAAAGAGAACGAAGAGAAGAAGGGACCAATTAGTACGGGCTGTAGCAAAAGTGTAACTTTTTCACAGGTGTGTACCACACAGGATACCCTACGCACAGAAGCGGTTAGTTAAGAAGGAAGGGGAAAAAAAGATAAAGAAAATATAGTAAAAAAAAAGAAAATTGAAGGAAAAGATGAAAATTGAAGAAACAGAAGTTTCCAGGTCTATCTATAGCTGAGATAACCTAATAGTGGTCGCTTGGGCTGCTAGTCCCCATAAGATAGACAAATGTAACTACTTTGCCCCTACAGCCTATCCTGTGCCTCCTGAGGAGAGTGATAGAGCAATGCAGGATAATCATGGGCCTCCTGAGGAGAGTGATAGAGCAATGCAGGAAAATCATTATGCGAGTAAAACAATGAATTATTCACTGCAATAAGTCTTTGCATAGAAATTCATTCAATCACAAATTCCACAATCTTAACTTGTACTCTGGTACTATTTCTGGACGGTGTTACTGTGCAGATCCCACGGTGTGGGCGCGGCAACAATTTCATCGACTTTCGTTCTCTAAAATAAAACAATTAAAAAGAATATTAGCTTTTCTGCAGGTAGCCGCCCACAGGGAACGCGAAGCGTGGGCAAAATTTCATTTCGCCGAGCAATTGGTATTCATCAAAATCCTTGCTCGCTGAAGGGACTAAGTGAGAGCTTTGAAATTCTCAAGTGAATACGGTTGTTGTGCTGCCGCTGCTCACGCCTAGCTGGACGATGGAAATTTTATTGAATATTAAATTACATGAAACACGTGCCGGGCTCCTGCGTTTACACTGGAAAGTGTATTTTTTGGCGGGAAACGAGAATCAATTTAAATGATTGTGTTTTTAGCATCTATAAACCTTTAAACACTTTTGTAACATAGTTTCCTTCAAGTTTTATAATTTGCAAATTCTGAAAAATGGGAGCTCGAATGATCACACAGCATAATAATAGCCCAGTGTTGCTTGCTTGGTCTATCCATCTCTCTGTCACGCTCTTAAGGATTTAGTTAGGAGAAAATTCCAGCGTACGTATTCCGAATCAGCGAGACTATCAGAGAAGGTAGTCCGTATCAGTGATACTGAAAACGTTATTTCATGTCAGATTTACTGTAAATAAGAGGGCATCTTGAGAAATTAACGTCACTTGTCTCACCATTTATGGCAGGTGCGTCTACTACATAGTTCGGGCAATAATACCGGTGTTGCTTAGAACAAATGAATGAGCAAGCGAAATTCAAGAAACCGTTTTAACACTCGTACATATATTGGAGTGCTGTAGTGCTTAACTGCTTGAAGAACGCATAAATAGATATTCTTCCAATCAATTTCACGGTTTTTGATGAAAATGATCGTGCATTTTTAAAATGATATATTCATGTTTATTATTTTACCTCTGAATACGCGCATATGCACCTCAAATTTTACTCTTCACTCTTCCCCATCCTGCGTTTATAACTTGTTTTTATGAAAATATTTTTTATTTTTCAACATACTTCAACTCTAAACATGTTTACGTAGTGAATAATTGCAAAATTATGAATTTAAATCCTTTCAGTACATGCAAAACCTGTAAATAGTGCGAGAGTATATCAAAACAAATTATTTAGGCGTACACCAATGTCTTTGAACTTAGCAAAAACTTTAATCAAATCTAGTTTTTGATTAGCGGTGACTGAAAATACTCGTTATTTTATTGGCCAATATTAATTTATTGAAAGCCTTTGACTGAACGTGGTACCCTTGACTTCCAGTGTATTTGCTATTGCACATTTTATTATTAGCTTATTATTGAAGGCAAATTCCACAGAAAATCCTTGCTTTTTTTGCCTAATTCGCACTCTCGGACTCATTGCATGTCGACCTTGGCGAGCGGTAACAGAAGTTATTCATTTGAAAGTTCTCGTTATTACGAGGAAAAATGATTCCAGTGGCCAATATTGTACAGAATTCTTTGCCTGAGCTTAAAAATGCCACAATTCTAATTACTAAAAGTGCACAATTCTGGTGTTACGCATTTAATTATTTGACAATCGTCGATTTAATCATTTTTGTAAAGAAAATGTTAATGGTTGAAGTCCTCAAGGCCTATCTATATCTGAGATAACCTAACAGTATCCTCCTTGAGGTACTAGTCCCCATAGCATAGCATGGACAAACCTAACCAACCCTATTGCCTATCCTATGCCTCAGGGGATAGGCGACCCTCCGAAGCTCCAATGCACCAGTGGAGTCGAGCAAGATCCTCATACAGAGTTCCGCTTTATTCCCTCTTTCATAGTCCATTCTTGGTGCTCCCGCTGGCCCTTGATCGAGTCCTAAAGCTTGTAAAACGAAATCATGAGAGCGGCCTGATCGCGGGTCTTGTGAACTACAAAACGACGCAAACGAGCTTGTGTGCAGGCACTGGAGGCAGTGGGGAATAATTTCATTCGAAATTTGGAATCATTAAATTCATTTGGAAAAACGTTATGCAAAAACCATTTCTGCAAGAAATTTGTGTGCGTAAAAACTTTCAATTTGTTATTTTCGCATTGTAACTAAGTTGTTCTGAAAAATTAAACGGTAAGTGCTAATTTTGAATTTTCAATGCGTTAGCACAATGATCTTTCTTTCTATTGATTCAGAGTAAAAATAAAAAATCTTTGAAGATAGCAACTGTTTTGCGCTAAACTCGTGGTTAATCGGCGTGATGCCAAATTTTTTGTGTTTAGAGTAATTTATAATCCAGAATTTCTGGAGTTAGTAACTTTGCTTTTGATTCGTGAAACTCGTGAACAAGTAAATTAGTTCATGTTCCGTAGTCTGCACTGAAATATTAATGCCTCTGCGAGGTTTGGAGGAATTTCGACTCATTCAGTTAAATTCCAAAATCACGGGGCCCAAATTTCTATGCAGGAAATCGATGCGATTAAAAAATGCTTCATTTCATATTATTACACTGGAAAAAATTATTAAGTATTTTGCGTCTTATAATCTTCATTTACCATTCAAAATAGGCTAGAAGAGTATTTTTTTTGCATTCATTCAAAATTAAGAGTCCATTGAAGTTGGCAACTACTCTTCCTATCTCGCTCTAACTCATAAGTGAAAATCTTGCGTAATTTCTTAAATCTATCGCACCGTATCAGCGCATGTGAACAGTCTCAGGGAATAAAATATCCTCATATTAGATTGCCAAAAATGGAAATCATAACAAAAAATCGCTCGCGCCTCTACACAGCAAGGCACAGAGAGCTCGTCCAGCCACGGCCCCCAAATCGAGGTCCCGTCCCCAGGCGGCGATGGCAGTAAAATGTTCATGTTACTTAGCATTGTGCGCCCGCTCTCTACTGCACACACCCCATCCAGAAGCTGGCTGCGTTTTGTGAGAGCAATGAACTGGAGTAGAGGTTGAGGTTAAGTGGTATGCGAAAGGTTCTTTCATGATGCTCATATTATGTTCATACTCAGACAGTACGTACGTAGTATATATAGTAGTTCCTTCCCATAGTACAGCGTACCTACTCTCTCTCTCGCTAGTATGAGCGTTCTTTCTTATAACATATTCCCTTATGTATCTGAAGTCGTGAATGAAATCACTCACCTGTGTACCTGAAGCCATTGATGAAGCCACTCATTCGTGTTCCTTGCAGTAGTGGACGAAGCCATTCATCTGTGTCCTCGCAGCCGTGAATGAAGTCATTCATCGGGGTACCTGAAGCCGCGAACGAAGCCACTCACCTGTGTACCTGAAGCCGTGAATGAAGCCCCCAGCAGACTTTCTGAAGTCAAGGGAGTGCGTCACAGTCCCAGCGAAATAAAGACCATCCACAGTCGAGGATTCGAACGTGGACTTGATGGCGGGGTACTTGGGGTGCACAGGACTGGGCGAGGGGCGGCACGACCTGCCGGAGGGCGTCCTGTCAGGCTCTTAACGAGGGATTGCAGAGCTCAACTCGAAGCGCTGTGCTGGCTTGATGATGAGAACTTGTCGGATGAAGATAAACTCAGCCTTTCAGGTCTACGCGAGTAAGTTTTGACAAACTACAGTCAACCTTGAATTAATTCACTCAAGTTCGTGTGATATACGTAGCCAGTGTATAATCAGTCCGCTTGCCACATTCTATCAAAAAAGAAAAAAGTGTTCAGAGAAATACGAGTAGGATTTGGCTCCCGAACTCATGGAACTGTTTTGGTCAAACTGTGAGGGTGTAGAAAGAAGGAAATATGAAGTAGATGCTACTGCATTCTCGGTTTACGAAGCTAGTAAAGAGCTAGTAAAATCGGTTAAAACAGGTTAAATAACCTGTGCTAGTTTCTTCTGGTACTCCAGAAGAATATGACACACAGCCTGACACGCCAGAGGGAAGCGGACACACTCGTCACGCGCTCACTACAGGGAGGCACGAGATCTGGGTACCTGTGGGGGTCTGGCGCGCACACACACACCTGTGAAATATGGTGTCGTCAAACTTGAAACCGAGGCACTGGATGACATGGTCGTAGCTCTCGCGCAAGGAGAAGTTTTCGTCGCCCGAGTCACCATCGTCATCGTCTGGTGAAGCTGAACGAAGAAATGGTTAGACTCATTTTCAACATCGATCGACTGACATCGGCAGATAACGTCAGATAACATCTCGTCAGATCGTGAGCATTTCACTTGCACGAGCAGACCGGAGACAGGCCAATATTAGTACAAATACATGGAAGTCTAATTAACCAAATATTGTGGATTGAGAAAGACTTCAAATCCAAATTATATACCAATCAAAACGGCGTGAAATAAAACTTTGAGTAAGGGATTTTCATTGACCAACCGTATCGTCCACAATTGCATCTCGAACTTTTATGAGACAAATTTATGCAAAACAAAAACTCTTTCAAGCCCAATGAAATGCCTAAATGTACAGTTCCTTAGATTACAATACTGTAAAACTAAGATTCCACAAACTTAAAATTGGCTAAAATTACAATTTTCAAAACGTACTGTTACGTAACAGCGTTAGCCTCAAAAAGTGTCTTTGCCCAAAAGTACTATTCCTCAGAAGTACTTTTTCTAAAAAACGACTTTTAGAAAATAATTTGGGATTATATTATTCAAAAAGCTGTTAAAATATAACTTAGAAAAATACCACTTAAAATACAGATTTCTAAAAAATTACCATTTAAGAAATGTATATATACCAAAAAATCCTTATTTTAAAAAAGTTTTGCTCAAAAGCACTGCTCTCTTATCGGGCCGTTCCCCAATCGGGCCGTTCTCCAATCAGGCCGTTCCCCAATCGCGGTGTTCACTAATTGCATTGTTCCTCAATAGCGCTGTTCTTTCATGGCCTAGTTCCCCCAGAACCTCATTTGCCCGAGAACGCTGTCCGCAAAAGACTTGTTCATAAAGTTCTATTCGTTCATTTTTGTATTCTATCATTTCTTCTATTCGAATTTGGTGTACTGAAGTACCAACCGTTTGTTGATATAAAGCGGTTAAAAAATACACTGCTCATAACACCTAATCAACAAAAAGCCGCTATAGCGTGCACCATCCCCGAAAAAGTTGGTTTTTTGTGTAGTATTTATTATTATAATAACCACACTATCAGTTGAGTAACTCTCTTTGTCTCAATTCTGTTTCACAGTGCCTCATATAGCTAAGTTGTTAGTGTATTGAACTTGGTCGGTCGATATCGCTTTACCGACCGACCATACAGCATCATTAAGCTCAAACTTGAAGTCAATGAAGGTACAATTATTGCCAAATATTACAGCGTATGAGGAGCCGTCTAGCATGATATTCATTTAATGAACGTTCGTTTCTATATTTAATCCCTCTACAAAAGCACATGCGCATTGCAGCATGATGTGACACGCGTCTCTAGATGATATTCTTTGAAGAGCTCGAGGGCGCTCAGCTCTCTGCGTTGCACTTACTCATGTCACATGTCAAGAGTAGTACAAGGCACGCAGACCTCACTTGTAAATAAGAATCTGTTCAAATTTACTTTTGAGACTGCAGCTTGTATGTGACAGCCTTACTTGCACACAATGGAGAGGATGAGATTATGTATTTGAGCATATCTGTCGTTGGTATATTTCACGACTGGCTGAGACTCGTGGTCCCATGCAGTCACACAGCACAAACGTCTCACCGTCCCTGTGCAAAGACTCGTGGTCCCATGCAGTCACACAGCACAAACGTCTCACCGTCCCTATGCAAAGACTCGTGGTCCCATGCAACCACACAGCACAAACGTCTCACCCTTCCCGTGCCAAGACTCGTGGTCCCATGCAGCCACACAGCACAAACGTCTCACCGTCCCGGTGCAGAGACTCGTGGTCCCAGGGCAGCGTGACGGCCAGCTTGCCAGCTCGTCTGGACAGGACGAGGTTCTGCACGTCGGCCTCCAGCAGCCCGTCCAGGGACTTGAGCTGGTAGGTGTCCAGAAGTCCGTTGTTCACGGCCCTGCAAAAGCATCTTTTGTTGTGTTATTGGAGTCAACATTTCTTAAGAAGCATACAAGAACATTGTAATCGCTAGGGCACCTTTAGTTTCCCGTGTGCACGGCAGTGAAATTAAAGAAAAAATGTTACGTTTATTTACGACACATGAAAGGCACTGACAAGATTCATTAACTGAATCAATAACTAACTGCAGTTCTAAGTCTGTTTTTCAGCTCTGGAGTGCCTTAAGCAACAATGTATTGCATTTTGCCTGTAGTATTTCACAGAAATATAATTATATAAACTAAACTAAAATCTTGCAGTGTTTCACCCCGACGAACAAACAGGTTGTAACAGAACAAGCGAGACAACTGACAATGTTACTGTGTGAATATAACGTAATAAACGATACAATTTATCAAGAGAAAACTTACTTGGCAAGAGAAAAACTCCCACTCGGGTCTATCTCTTATGTAAATCCCAGTCAAGGATAGTTTTGCAATAGGAATAATCTACGACTAAATGTTTCAGAGAACAAAAAAAATTCTAATCCAAAAACTCGTTCCTAGCAGGATAATAGGTTTTGCAAATTGAAAACATTTTTTCAGCGTTAGTTCAGTGTTCATTATTAGCAAGAAAATGAAATGAAATCGAGCTCAGTCGACCATCTCGACCGCGTCTTAACGCACGCGTTAACGACGAGCTACACAAACAACATTTTTCAAACACGCTTTGATTAATTGAACTAACTCGGTTCACAACGTCGCCCACAAGCTCGAGGTTTTGTTCATATACAGAATATTTTATGAGTGAACGTTTCTGTATTTTGTGGAAAATACATCTGCCTCAATCGGTAAAAATAGTTCAGAAAATAATTAGAAATACTAAGAATCTAACCCTTATACGGTTGAATAATCTGGCACTACTGCTGCATTCAACTTAATATGGAAAACTAGCTGTAGCCTTGTGTACACATGCAACAAGGCTGCGTTAAACATGTGATAAACTAGCTGTGGTCTTATGAAACAAGACCATATGCGAGTACTGCAGTCTTCTATGGCGGTAAAGAATATTAGGTACTAGCACTACTGCAGCGAGAGCAATTTGAAAAACTGTGCATCACCTGTTCTTTCACAAACAGAAACGAAAATTTTACAAGTTTCATTAATTTTCTGCGGGTCATTTTAATGGGTTGCGGATGAGATGGGACTCGTATTTGAAACTTGATTACTCATTTGCCCAAAGGGGGCTATGAAATTACCGTTAACGATTCTTTGTCACTGTTAAAACGTTCGGATGCTTTAAACGGCCAGTATAATCGACCATTTTTTTGAGGCTTTAATGAATAACAAATTTCATGATTTAAGTAAATTAAATGTACGAGTTATAAACTCCCTAGTTAGTTTTAATACTTTTAATAATACTTTCTCTGATATTTAATGACTTTCTTTGACTTTTTTTAAAGCAGCAATGATATATCATCTCGATAAAATATTTTAGGAATGGCCACCACTTCAATATTACTACAATATTTCAAACGTGAAATTTATGACCTTCTAAATATTCAATCGATTCCAAGAAAGCGATAACTCAAGAAATATGGCACTGCCCGCCATGGCTGGCATTAGATTCTGAGTTAACACATCTAAAAAACACTGTAAAAAGACACAAACGTGGAAAAGGAGAAGTAAATATGCGTGCTACTCTAAAGATCTAGAGCAGAAGGAGGAACTCGCAAAACTTTGTTAAAGTTTGTTTTGCGAGTTCCAAGGCGAACTGATGCAAGAAGTTAAAATAGAGTAACTTCAACAAAAACTAATCTATGATGCTGCAATATATTTTTATCAGTAAATAAAAGAGTCAGGGTAACAACCTTTCTCATATTATCAAAAAGGAAGATATGGAGAGTTTCAGGCACGATTGAGACGGCTATGTGGAGTTGCTCAACACTGCAGTTAAGCCCTGGATAACGAGGGTTGCCAGTTGAATACTGTCCGGGGTGTCACAAAAAAGTGACGAGATTTTCAAATAATATTAGTCAGCAAGTACTAATCGTAGAGACATCGGTTTCGTTTCACTTCAAACATTAATTTGTCTATTATTACCAGATACAAGACGTGGTTGTTCAAAGGAGGATTTGGGTATGGGTACATAGAAAGTAATAGAGTGATTATTTTGCTTATTGTGCGAGTGAGCGCTACAAGTCAGCACTGAGTTCATTTTCTAAAATACAATTAACATCCATAAACGGAGAAGACAAGTATTGATGATTTTTAAATGAATTGCTAACTATTAATAATATTAAAATAATTTCATTTTTCAGCTTATAGTTATGTTTTTAATCCAACCTGTAGCCTCCATTCTTCAAGACATTTTTGACACCGGACTCTCATTTCTCACTTTGATTATGAATCATTTCTTGGTTATTTTTAGGTACGTTTACATTCAGGGTAATACGATCACGTAAATCTTGTAAGCAGAATGAAAATTTTTCGTCGACTTTATTTTTCAACCAAAAAGAGAAAGAAAAGCACAGAGTCAGATCGGGACTGCACGGTGGCCCCTCCATCCCACCCCGAACTCCAATGACGCGCCGCCTAAATCCTTTGCTTAAGCGGCTCCGTTAGCAAACACTTGCGTCATGGAGCTCCGTCTCCCATGCACCACACTGTGTTGAATCAGAGTATGAACAGAGATGCAAGTTAAAGTTTAGAATATCCTATGATTTAAACTGAATTATTGGGGTTTTCTCGCACAATGGATAGAAAATCACAGATTTTTTGTGGAAGTGTACCTAAAGTATTCACGAGAAAACAACATTCATGAATCTCAAAAGTTAGTAAAGTAATGTTCAAAATAAGATCAACTTGAGTCTTCACCACGAATACTTACTGAGTAATAGGTATTTGAAAATCTTGACACTTTTTATTGACTCACCCTGTATGAACGACAGCAGGATTCACCTCCCTGCTACACCTCTGGGAAATGTTAGAAATGGGATGTCGGAGAAATGGTTGTTGAAGAATTTTTACGATTTCACCACTTTCAACGTTAGGCCTCATAACTCTCCAGATCTTAGCCCAGGGGACTACTATCTATATAGCGCGATTGAAAAAATACTAATCGTCGTGCCAGTAACACCAATGCCTAGCTAACCGACAAAATTTATGCAGTTTTTGAGACCCTTTCAGGAGAAATTGTAAGATCAGCTAGCTCCGGGTTCCGGAACAGATTAAAAGCTAAAATCAAAACTAATAGCGCAAAATTACATAATTTATTATCAAATTTCTTGAAAATAATTGGAGACAGAATACACATAAGTATAACAAAAAAATAAAGGAAATTTTACGGAATCCAATTATAAAACTAGAATGAAATAAATTATCGAACAGCCAGTTCTAACGAAAATGCACTATTGGCATCGTTAAGTTTTCGTTTTCGTCTAAAAATCTACAACTACTAAAATGCGTAAGCTGTAGAAATCTATCAAGTTTGTAAACCAGAAGTACCATTCAAAAAATTTCCAGATGTTCTAGCTCCTCCTATATTTTACTACAGTTTGTCCTATTTCGGTCCACAGTCTGGAAAACTACGTATCGATTTACAAAAACTGGTGGAAAGATATTTCCCTTGTAAAAAATGAAAAATTGTCCTTACTAATAAATTTACTACAGGGCCTTTGTTTCACTTTAAGGATCCGTTCCCGATGAGCCTGCAATCTAATGTAGTATATCTGTTTAGTTGTACACAACGTGTATCTCAGTACGAGGGAAGCACGTTCAATTCTTTATTCATTAGAATTTCTGAACAGTTGGGCCGAAGTCATAGAACTGGGAAACCCAAAGTAGTGGAAATATTGATAGCACACTTTTAAATTTGTCCAGAAATTTATTAATACTGCACCAAATGTAATGAAATTTTCACTGGATAAGAACAATCTAACCAGATTTCGATGTTGAGTCACAATTTTTATGAGATGATTTTAAAAAAATAATTAGAATTAGTAATTGGTCCTTATTCAGTGGAAATTTCATAACATTTGAAGCTGTATTAATAAATTTCTGAACAAATTTCAAAGTGTGCCATCATTTTTCCACCACTTTATAAGCCACTGGTCAACAACGAAAATACTTCCGAGACCAGAGTAGCTATTTCCAAC
>VOMN01021847.1:0-14029 GCA_014899125.1 Orchestia grillus | reverse complement strand
TTTACCAAATCAGGCCCAAACTAAGAGGTATTTTCGAATCTCTTAGGCTAATTACTGTAGCTATACCTAATGAATTCATTTTTTATACTCATGTGCTTCTTTGGATCAGAAATTGCGATAGTTTCCTTCTTTTTCATCAAGATGGATAATGCGTTTCGGTTCTTTGGTCAACATGTAACTGCGAAGTGTGATGATTTTGATTGCTCTTTGGAGGCGAGTTGGCTGTACGGTCATATCGATTTTAAAGTTAGTTCCACACGCGAGAGGAGATTCTCTACCTTTTAGTTAGCAAATGAACCTTCAGTAAGAGTTTCGTTAGACCTCAAACCTGAAAGCTGGGCAATGTCATTTGAGTCGTTTTTAGTAGAATCGGAAATGAAACTCCTCTCGAGCTTCCTGGCTATGTTGAAATGGGGTTACCGAGGCCAATTAATGATCCTGTGGTATGTTGCCTGATACATGTCATTGATTTTGCATGAATTTGTGAAACTTTTTGAGTTTGTTATCTCTAAGGCTGGAACGACCACGTCATTGTTTCGCTTTGTATTCTTGCAGTTCAATTCGCTGTGTCGTCTGCTTGCCATGCGGCGCCGATGTTCGTGGTGTTTCTCAAGAGAGCGTGGCGCGAGTGTTCCTTATGGCTTATGAGGTGCTTAATTATGATATTTTTTCGACTCTGGATGCCTTGCTGGGATATCATCTTAGGCTGCACTGTTTATTTTGCATTTTATAATGGGTATGTTAGCATTTTATAATGGGTATGTTTGCATTCAAAGAGTTTTTGTTTCTCTTAGTTCCTACCTATGAAAACGTCAAATTCCTTCGATAGATCAAACCATCGATGTAAGTTTCATCCTCCAACAAAGTTTACTCGTGACGACATTCATCATATTTTCGAGTTGAAATGATATATGAGAAATGAACCTCATCGTGCCATTCACTCGATAGTTTGATGTGATGGGTAAAGTAGACAGAATTAACGACGCGCTCGACTTCCAGGAGCACAGAGGTCAACACCGCCACGTACTCACTGTGCAGGCGGCACTCGGGTGCATCATAGCGATGTTGACAAACATTCTCTCTCGAATTGAAATTTTAATTGCAGTTGTATGTCGATTTGTTCTTAGCGTTATCTAGGTTGCTTCTGCTACTAACGTTCTGCACTTTTAAGCGCTGGGGTCACCTTTCTATATGGTGAGTGAATTTCAAGTTTTGTCATTTGAAATGGTATTTTTAGTGTCTCTTTAAGTTATAGATTTAAGATATCCCACTACATAATAATAGCCCAGTGCTGCTTTCTTGGTTGGTCTTTCCGTCCGTCGGTATCTAAGGCAGTTCGTATCAGTGATTCTGGAAATAGCATTGGAAATAACAATAACATACACCGTAATTAAGAGATCATCTTAAGAAATTATCATTTGCCTCGCTATTTTTCTAAAGGCGCGTCCATAAGTCTGTTCATGATAGTTTAAATGCCGCTAAGTTCTGAGTAAGCAATTGAGCGGGAAAAATGCTCAATAAATGCTTTTTACTCTGATTTTTAAGAATGTCTCATGCTTTACCGCGAGACGACTTCTGTACAATATTTTCTGTGCAATAGCAGTGTAATTATAACGATTATCTGATCTGTTCTATTACAGTCTCTAATAACTTCATATGAAATTATGCTTTGACAGTCGGAATTCGATCATTTTAGCCGCAAGAGTTTAAAATTTTGACTTTTGAAGGCATATTGAGAACCGCTAAACTCAAATCATCAATCAAGATTTTAGGCAAACGAACAATTGGTATTCAAGGGCCTAAACGTTCTCACCTCTCGGGATAACGCAGCTTTTCTCTTTCCTCGGCCCAGCCTTTCTTTCCAGAAGCAGGCACGTTGGTTACACGAGTTTGCCTCTAAATTTGAGCCATTTGGAGTTGAGTTACACTTCAAAACGGCTGCTCTTCGATGACTCGACTCTACTTGGTCTAAAGTTTTCCAGCGAGTGTTGGGCGAAACAAGAGAATCATGTACTGCCCGCTATGCAGATTTAGCCTCATAGAAATGACTATAATACTTAATATTCGCTGTAGGCTGGTTCTACTAGGGGTGAATTCAGACGATCAGTTTACAGGTGAACTCGCAATTTATAGAGGTGAATCACATGGAACCGAAGCATGGTTCTCAGTTTGAAAAATGGTGTCTTGCTTGAAGCGTTAAATGTATATATCCTATTTTTAGCCAGCTTGATGAACTTAATCAAACTCTATTCGACGACTCTAGGAACATTCCTAGTAATATTTTCCTATTCAAACGCTCAGACGACGAAGAGCAAATTGTGCTACAAGGCCCGCAACTTGTTTTCTGGCCCGCCAAGAGCGGGGGCGGCGGTGAAGGGTGATTGGTTATTGTAAGGAGTCGAAAAATAGACGTCGAGAGAAGACAGGTGATTTGTTAGCGCGGAGGTCGCTGCTGGAAGACGGCTGATCATTTCCTACATGTTTGCTGAAGGTTATGAGCCAACTTCAGGTCGCACGACAGCGCTTCAAAAGTTCAGTAAGGAGCTGGAAAAATTCGAAGGAAACTAAAATTGCCATCTTTTAATCGATTTTGATTCTGTTGCTCAAAATATTTTTGCAGCAAATTGTAAATTTATTGTAAATTTACTGATATTGTTTTTATTTTCTTTAATTGAAGTTTTGATGCATGCGTGTAGGCTGGTATCTATATTTCAGCCGCTGTTAATTTTTCTTGCTTCGAAAGTATATTCTGTACATGATCGCAATTTTACTCAAAGAAACCTTATCAAATAAAATGGACCATGACGCATCGATTCGGATAGCAAATGTCCAGGGTAACCCACAAAAGACCAACTTGTTTATTAAATGAACGAAGTAGTGCCAGAGCATTCGTTCACATTTTCTATTCGTGAGTACATACGTATTCACAAACAGAAAATTCACCCATGTTTGAACAAAAATATATGAATTTAAGATTAAACTGCAGGATTCTAACGTCCATAATTCTTGCCATACTGTTTATGGGGTCAGTTTGAATATGTGTGTTGCTGTGTGCGACACACTCTTATCTCGGTACATGTAGTAAGGCGAGTAGCAGCCAAGTTCTCACTTGATGCTCAGTATTAAGTTAGAGTTAGCGGCGCCCCGGTCGCACCTCATGTATTCTATCAGGTTCAGTTCGACAAGTTAGCTCGGACTTCACTCCCGCAGCTTCCCAGGGACCGGCAAACGCACAAATTCAGTGGAGGAACTGGCTCGAGTCTCGACACCAAGTGCGTAGTTTTTTAAGTTTCGAAGGTGCTTGTTTCTATTAATGTCACTATAAATCGTTGAAATTTGTTTGTTTTCGATGCGAACAGCTTTTGAGAGACTTTGTTACAAATGTACATATGCAAAATTTAAACCTCTTATTTTCTTTATTAGCATTTGTTAGGCCTTGCATATTTCACTTCTTTATAGTGAACATTATGGGCTAAAACGGTTGAAAATTCATTAGTTTCGATTAATTGAGACTAATTCTGCTGTGAACCAGTTAATTTAACATATTTGAAAGATTCACATTTTCTGTTAGCTGCATCTGCTGTACCCTATAGTAGCATTTATAAGAAAGAAAAGAACAAACGCACAGTCAACATCAATTTTACTTCTAGATAACTCATGTTTGTATTCATTGAATCTGTCAACGATAGAACCCAATGCAAATATATTTTGTACACGCAAGTAGCTGTAGTCCTTCCTTGATGCCAATCAGGTGATACATGGACTTCTCGCTTTAGTGCTAAGCTACTGTATGTTTGAATTTAAACGTAAATTAGGAAAAGTTACTGAACTCAAAATAAGCGACGTTAATCTTTCAGCCTCTCATTTGCGGTCCTCCTGAACATCATCCGGATACCCGTGAACCAATTAGACGTAATTTGAAGGATTGTCGATTTAAGCACGAGGCTCTTGCCATTCCGAAGCCCAAGGCCTCTACCAGAACTCGAACGAGGATGGCCGCGTTGTGGAAACAACATCATCTCATTGATACTTGAAGTTCTTCAGAGAACCAGAGGTTTGTTCGTTAACTCCTCGGAGTACGGTCCTAACGATTTGTTTGTGGAGAGCGCGAGAATAATGACAAACATTTAGCAAGAGCCTTTCAATAGCGATTGAAGGGCCAAATATCTAGCTTAGAGGAAAGGATCCAGAGTTGGCAACCGCTTGAAAAATTTTGTGTCACATGAAGTTCGGGGCTATGACTGATAGGAGTATGTTTAGACATACGTTTGGGAAATCTGAGCACTACGTTTACATTGTGAAAAGTGCGACCAGTTTTTTAGCTTAGATGATTGAAGTTTCGCTGATGGGAGCCCAGTTGTATAGGATATAATAATACGCATTTCATAGCTCTTATCATCGCGCACCATCATCATAATCCCCCTCGAAGCAGTTGTAAGAACCAACACGTTGCCCTGGCTCCAGCATAGGCCTCGTATATTTTACACTCACAGAGAAATGAGGCGAATATGCCTCTCGCAAAAGACCAATCCAGAAGCTTTTGCTTTCTTGCCTCATGACGCATAAAAACTCCAACGGACAGATATTAGTGACATTTACAAAGGCTGAAGGTGCAGTGGAGAAAGGCCGGGCCTCAAACACGAATTTTACCTTCAGTCATGCCGGCGCCTGCGCTAAATTGGGCCCTACACCAGGAGTGATGGCTAATTTCATGGCAATCAAGAACAGCATGAATTTTGTGTGCGAAATCACGGGACAGTTCCGAAAAACTGCATTTTCATACGCGTTCCTATAATCCTGTAGAAGGATAACATATGCGTGCGTGAATTCCAAAATTAGGTACACGAAGGCTCTCATCTAGAGGAAATGTTCAAAGAATTTAGAGATGCTCATTGTCTTAAATGAACTAAAAGTAATTGAAAATCACGCGGATAAACTTGAGCTACATTTATTCAATGGGGAAACTGTTTTCCATAAGAAAATTTTCAGTACAATTTGTTCATTTAAGATTATGGCTAACACAAGGAAGACGCTCTCGGAAGCAAAGTAGTCTGTACAACTCCGGTAGGAAATAATTCATCTCATTTTCAGTGTTGACTCATCATCCTGAAACATTGATCCATTCAGCACTGACGGCTAAGAAGGACCATTTCTCCGGCGGAACATTTCCAGCAAAATTTGGCGTCGTATTGTTTTTGGAGTGCAGTTGAGCTCTTGATGACCCAAAGATATCAGGCTCTAGAAACCTATCAGTTCTTTAAGTCCCTCTCGACAGCCGCAATCCCTTTTGTTATGTCGTGTTGCCTGAGACCTGTAATGATCATTTGATTTGGCTCGCTCTCGACTAAATTAGAACACTGAGCCACTGGAACCAAGTTCATGATTCCAGTTGGAGTGGTTCTGTCTCTCGAAATCGGTATTAAAAGAGCCAGTTCGAAAACAGTTGTGCCATATTTGGTTCGAGTTCAATTGCGTTTTGGATCCCTCCGGGGCCAGTGACGTGTAATCCACAGCCTTGGAAGGCATTCCTGTAATTGCACTTCAGCATCTTATGACTCATTTTAAGTTTACTTCCAGAATTTCACGAAATTAGCATAGGAAATAATATTGAAGCCACGAGCAATGCTCTACTGATTTGAATTGAGGGATTTGATGGTATACATCACGATCAATCGACTTAGCATAAGTCACCTGTATTACTATATATTCATTGTCTTTTACATTCATTTCACTGCATGGTAGTAAATTCAAAATGGATTCCAGCTTTTCTGAATTCAAT
Organism: Orchestia grillus; assembly: GCA_014899125.1. NCBI lineage: Eukaryota > Metazoa > Arthropoda > Malacostraca > Amphipoda > Talitridae > Orchestia > Orchestia grillus. The sequence goes on along the minus strand of VOMN01021847.1, from coordinate 8,250 downwards.
TTCAAGAGACCTAATATTCATGTAGGGAATAATTGTCACCATTTTTACTGTTGTTTTACCCTACAAACAACTCCGGTCACGCTATTATAGTGGCGAACAGGAATGACAGCACTGCATTGCTTGTTAGCTTAACTCTTTGAATCCTGGATGTATAAATAATTTTCAGATTTATTCACAATTTGGTAGTTTAATCATATAAAATAAAAACTAAGCTGAGACTCAGGCGTTCCTTTACGACTTTAAGGGTTCAGGTTCACACACAGTTTCTTAAATCAGAATAGTTTTTTCGGTATTAATTAACATTTTGCACTTGCTCATTTTCCTGGAAACTAGTATTTTAGGTTTATCACGTACTGTTGAACTTGTTGAAAATTTTCAGGGAGCGCAGGGTTACGAAAGCAAAACAGCGGTAACATATGTATTGAATTTCCGCAGCAGGTAAATGTGTTCTAAACCTGAGAATGTCGTTTGGGACAACTGGTTATCCTCACACCATGTGTTGCTCAGCTGCTCTGGAATCGATTTTAGTTGTGCGTAGTTTGCGTGTGTTGGTGCTGGTACATTGCACATGATACAGAGCTCATTTACAGTGATCGAAAGATATGAACAATCCAATATTGGCGTCTGGTCGGAGCCTTGTTCTTTGACCTGTTGCCAGATCCTTGTTTTAAATTTCCGCAATAAAAATTTGTTTTTAATTTTCATGAACAATTAAAAGCAAGCATATCAGTTCACCGATTCTGATGACACCGCTCGAGACGAGCTGCAAGAGGATGCCTGTGTGTAGACAAGGCTATAGACTTGCTCGAGTTGTTCAGACTGATTTGCTAGGAGATTAGTTGTAAAAATAAGTATGTCTAACGAGATGATGCTGAAGAAATCGCACAGTGTAATCGACGATAGTTCAATTATTATCGAAAGGTTTGTAATTTTTTTATGTATTCTGTGATTTTGAGCATCTTCCTAGCAGTATATTTGCGGTAGGTCATATTTACACCCCTCAGATTAGCGAATATTTTGCCTATGCTTTCGTACATCTCAGCCATAGAAACGTCAAGTCTCAGGTATAAAGTTACATAATCCCATGCCGCAGTGTCTGAAAATGAGTATTAATCGCGAGTAAGTTGCATCAATGGTGAATAATGTCTCCGAAAATTTTCAAGGCTTTCTCGTCTAAGTCCGTGCATTCAGCAAGAAAGCGAATGATAAATAAGTAAATATATATGTATAAATGTACACACACAACTTGAAAGTGAAACTTAAGATTGAAAAAATACTAGTTGTGCAGAGGTGTGGGCCTATAATATTTGAATGTATAATTATTATTATCATATATCACCGGAAAGTATCTGCTCTCCCGTGCGAAGTCAATTTTCCAAATAAAAATATTCAACGCTTGCCTGCGGTACAAAAATAATTATCACCCATTATTTTAAGACTGGGAATTTAGATACCGAGAGGAACTTTAGCTCACTATAAATTTGATTTCCAGTAACTTTTAACCCTAAAAACAACATAGCTTATTACTCGAGAATCAAAATCATAATGACGATCATTTTGTGTCAATTCATTTGAAAAAAATAAAAAATAAGAAGACCATTTCAGGCCCATATATCTTGTGAGTTTTGGTTAAATTCTGACGTAAAAATAATTATTTGTAAATAAAATGAAAAATTTTGTTTCTTAGTTCACCACATATATTTAAAAAGTTTGCTCTAGTTCCATGATTGACTTAGCATTGCCTACATCATATTACGACGGCATGACCTTGTAAGCTATGGAATTAATGAGCTTCTTTTTGTAGAATTCCTTCCCGGAATGGCGTCCATATTGATTCGCTGGAAGCTGATAACATGTGTAAACAGCGAGCATGATGCCTAGAGCTCTTGGAAAAGATTCTGCAGAACGTGTACCTGGTATCAGGTCGTGGGAAGTAGCACCGCATTTTCGATTATAGGGACACGGAAGCAAAAATCAGATCTAAAGAGGTTCGGCGGAGTGGAGGAACATCAATAGGAGGTGTGCGTCAATTACAGACGCTCTGGCGCAGTCGTCCGCCTCATTAGCACAGGAACAAGCATGCAGCAACTCTAATTAAGAATCAGTGCTTTGAATCCAGGCGCCTATGCAAACGTCGGACGTTTCCTCGAAGTAAACAACAATGCCAATATCGTTCAAGAGCTCATTTGCCTCGTTGACAGGTCGGGAGAGAATCTTGCACGCCATCGCGTAATGTTGAATGAAAGTACTTACAGTACCTGAGCCAACACTCCTGGAATTTGGTGAATTTAATAGGAAAGTTGCATAATCTTTAGGCCTCCGTGGTAATTTTTATAGTGAGTAAATTTTCGCGTGAAATTTCTAAGTTTTTCTAGGAAATTACAAGTATAGCTAGTTGTCTTTGTTGAAAATTATTTTACGCCGTCAGTGATGGACGTTCGGTTTTTTACATCATCTTCAAAATGTAATGTCATTGAGCTTAGTTTTAGAGAAAATAAAATATTGCATATGTTTCGACGTATGTGTTTCTTTACATTCGAAGTACATTCATACGACACATCGTTTGCGTCTACATTCCTTTGCGTCACTTTGCCAGTTTTGTCCCTGTAACCAAGCAATGGTTGCGTTTTTCAAGCAATAAATTTGCGTTTATGATTTGGTTGCAGCTAGAGGGCTTCGAAAAAATATCTGCAAGGCACAAGGTGAGGTGTTTGCGAACAACTTCCATGTGTTACACCCTTTGTGCGTGTGTTGAACAACCAGGAGGCTGGATCTCGTGTGAAGTTATAGTGTAGAGTTTGATGCGTATTTCAACTAATTATATAAAACTACTCCAACCTATTCGTAACAAAAAAAAAAATTAAGGAAAATTTTTAGACGGACTACCAATAAACATAATAATTCATTTTATTTATGAATCCATATCAGCTTAGATAACTGGCTTAATTGCAAAGAAAAATTGGTGACACACCCACACCAAATGCTTTTCATTTAGTCATTTTGTGACCGTAGTATTAGTAAAGTCGCGTAGCTAAACATAAAGATGTCGATTGAATTATGTTGCAACGGAGTTCGCGTCGAGCCAAAATACTGATTTCAAATATTGGGAGTTTTGTGGCCACTCTAGTTGGACTACAGCACTTTAAACTCCAGTCAGATTCGCAATGGCTTCTGGTATTCATGAACAGCTCTTTAGCACGGCTCAGACGATATTCGTGTGACTTTGGAAGCGAGATCTGACCACTCTTCACACCGCCTGCAAACGTCCTCGGGCCCCCGACCCTGAGACAGGCCGCCCTGACGCTCATCTTCTCCGATGATGCTCTTTACTGATTTTTGAGGATCATTTGAATTTAGTCGAACTGCAATGATCTCGCATTGTCAGAACGTCTGCAATGCCTTGCAATATATTTTCCTTTTTGATACTCTTGAGTCCCAGGCACCAGCAGTCTTAGCAGTCGTTATCTACTCTCAATTTTTTGGGCGAGGCACGCTTCAATATTGAGAAAATTGGTAGTGACTAAGTTGGTGACTAAGTTGTGAACTTAGTGGCTAAGTTGTGACTTAGCGACTAAGTTGGGACTTAGCGACTAAGTTGTGACTTAGCGACTAAGTTGAAAACTTAGTGATTAAGTTGAAAACTTAGTGATTAAGTTGTGAACGTAGTGACTAAGTTGTGAACTAAGTGACTAAGTTGTGAACATAATGGCTAAGTTGTGAACTTTCGAGTGAGGTCACTATTACCGCATGCTTCTTGAACTTTTCTGTCACCACTTCGTCTAGTACGTGTGTTGGCTTAACAAAAATATGAGTTACTTACCTCGATGAAAATACTGTACCGAAGATATTCCTTTTCAGACCCGTCGTGCCTTGTGTTCAATCAACTTGTTCGTCCTTCCTGAAAGCACTGTGCTTTGGAAATTCTTGTATGGTATATCATGCACTAATTGTAGTGAGTGAGTTAACCAGTACTTTAACCAACGCATCGGTTAATTTTCTCGCGTCGTTGCGAGTTGTGAAAGTACGACATGAAAACTCATCGTTCAAGGTAATCCACCGCACATAAAATTTTAATATACTTAATTTAAATATTACAATCTCACAACCGAAAAAGCTGGCAAGCAGCATGTGTGTCAGAGCTCGTGATCTGCTGGCTGTTGAGTCAGGTGACCTCGGCTGTGCGATTGCGAGCGTAGCTACAGCGCCTCAGATGGCGCAGCTGGCGCGCTTTCGCTGTACACAAAAGCTCGAGAGACCGCGGCCAAGTTTGTGAGTGTGTGTGCGGTGGCGGACGTGATGAAGCCTGGGCTGGCGAGAGCGGTCACTGCAGGGCAGTATCCGCACCCACGTGACCGAGATCAGCGACCTGAGTGCTTTTCCGTGTCGCCTTTGAAAACAGGTCCGTAAAGTCTTGACCTGAAAATATCAGAGGTATTTTGACTGCTTCCAATCCGGTTTATGGGAGCCCAACTTCAAAGAAGGGCGAACTTTTTAGAATATTTATGCCCTCAAGTGGTTACGCGTGCATCATTTGGACCATTGGTTGTATGCCTATGTGCATAATCCTTCTTTTCTTGAAATAAGGTTGCAAGTCTTTGTACATGCAGGATAAGACATTCAATATTAAACAAATTTTTCACAGGGTTTTATGTCAAATTTTAAGTGAAATTCGTGTAGTATTTTCGTATTAAGTCAATCGTTAGAAAAAACTCAAAAATGATATCGTTTATTATTCCTTTCTGTCATTTTTAGTTAGATAAGTGCATGCACTCTGAAGAAAGCAGTCAACATTCGGCACTCAACAGCTAAACTGACCATCAGAGTAAATTCATTTCGTACGCGCATTAATGAAAAAAGTACGTTTACTTTGCGACAAGAAAAATTTCTAAGCATCAATTCTTCATCCGAATGTTTTCTAAATTCGAGCTAAGCACGCGCCAGTGTTGATGTCATCCTGGAATTTAGACTTAGGAGCAGCTCCTAAATTTTTGTCGAACTATTATTAAACGAAGCTGCTCGCAGTACGTGTGATGTAATAGCATAAAATTATGAATTTAAATCTTGCCATAATCCCGCGAGGCACACGTGGTCAGCCACTCATTTGTGCTGCATGTTTATTAAGGTACCCTCATGTGGTTATGCGTTATAGCTGAATAACCACAGCTGATGCGTTATAGCTGGATAACCACAGCTGATACGTTATAGCTGGATAACCACAGATGATGCGTTATAACTGATAGTTCCAGTTATAGCTAGACATTATGAAGAACTTGAAAAATCAGTTTGTTTTACAATCAATTTTAAAGCCAGGGGAAAGTTTTTTCGACTTCTGTTGAAGGATATTAAAGGCGCTGTTAAGAGGGTAGTTGAGTTCTTATGGTTGTTTTGGATATGCTTTTGCTCTTGCATCGTATCTTGCTTCGTCTTCATACACTTCATCATCTGAGTAAATGAAGTGACTGAGAATGAAAATACGAGTGAACTTTAATGAAAAATTTATCAGGGTTTTTCTTTTAGAATGAGGTAATGTAAATAATATTCTAAAAGGATAACGTTTTATAAACTTAAGCATATCAAAAGTCTATATTTTTACAAAACTCGCGAGCACAACGCTAATCGAGTACGAGTAATCATTATTTAATTCACTGTTCTCGTAGAGCACTGTAACGTAACGTCAGTGGAACATTTGCTGTTCTCGTACTACATTGCCACGTCCGTAACGTCAGTGGAACATTTACTGTTCTCGTAAAACATTGCCACGTCCGTAACGTCACTGGAACATTTACTGTTCTCGTAAAACATTGCCACGTCCGTAACGTTAGTGGAACATTTGCTGTTCTCGTACTACATTGCCACGTCCGTAACGTCAGTGGAACATTTACTCTTCTCGTACAACATAACCACTTCCGTAACGTTAGTGTAGCGGTAGCACTGAGCTGCTGGTGTTAAAATAGAGCAGTTGAGAACGCTTCTGTATATTAAAGTTTTCCGAAAATTTAGCAACGTTTCATCGAAATAAATTAGGGAGCAGTAATGATTGAGGAGCTCGCCAGGTCCTGAAATATTGCTGCCCGCCAGCGGCATGCTTTAAAATTTCAAGCTAAACAAGAGCATTTCCTCTGCGAGTCGAGCGGCATTCTATTTATAGTATAGTGAAGAACACAGAAACTTTATTTCTGGAGTGCGTGGTCTTATTTATGTACGTGTATCTATGAACGTGATCATGTACGCTGTATTGCTAAAAGTATTGAAGGGTTTAACGTCAAGAGGAATTTAATTTTCCCCATTGGTTTGGTTGATGGTAAGTTGCCTTGAACATGCAGATTTCGCATTTTTTTTTAATTTTTACATGAAAAACAAAATGGTCTCTCTGTTAAGAATACATCCGTAATTACAATTGTTTGTCGAAAACGTCGCATGAATTGGAAACGGCAAAAGGCGTACATTTGTAAAACCTATCGCCGAAAAATGATGTCTCTCGCGCTGCACAACAGCAGTCAATTGAGTAGGTTGGGCAAACTAGCGTCCACAGATCGGTTCAATTTACAATCCAATTAGGTGTTAATATTTCACTCAAATTATTATTCCTTGATTCTTAGGTTTAACAAGCACAATCAGACCAATTTGAGGTTTGTCGCTGAATTATTTTTTAAACTCAGTTAAAAGTGAGTTAACTTAAAATTAATTAAATTAAAATTGAAGTAAGGGAGCGCAACTCAAGTGTATTAGGTACTATATTTTATATGTGTGATGAAAAGAGTGAAACTCATTCATGTTCATTACTATATTTAAAAAAGAAATTCTATAGTCATTTGAAAAACACCGAATACGTTTTCGAAACGGCTAAATAAAATTTTATTTATACTTCCCCTATTTCACATTGATGTGATATACCTTACAGTGCAGCGAAAAGTTCTATTCCCAAAGTACGATTTTTCTATTTATGTTCATAGAAATTATTGCACATTATACAAGTACATCAATAGCGAACAGAAACAAGGATTCGAATGAGAGTCTGCCTTACTTCCATCTTGTTCCATTAACCTTTCTAGTCTTGCAGGGACACTTGATCGGCCTGAACTCAATTTTTTCGTGGTATGTTTTTTTGAGGACCTTTTAGCGACTAAAATCGGGCGTTGTTCCATTTCAAAGGAAGGAACTCTACTAGTTTTCCGTGACGAGTTAAATTCTGTCTCACTCTCGCACTCATAGCCATGACGCAGCAGTAAGTAATTCTTCGACCTACGCTAACTGCAGCCTCATCGGTTAGAGAGTTCGGTCGCTACATGTTTAAGTCAACCAATTTGTATACAAATTTTAAAACTATTTCCTAGTATACAAATGCCCTGGACACAAAGGATTAGGAAATTGAACTCATCTCTTGATGATGGCGGGCATCGCCAGTGCGCACCTGTGAGGCTGCTCGTCCTTCATTTGACCAAATTTTGTGTTACGCTCGTGAACAGACTCAATGGTATTTGGTGGGGCACGCTGGGCGACAAGATTGTGCTTGTGTGTGACTTGGAAGTGTTCGACACTTCTCCTTTTATCAGTATATGGTCTCACACACACACACAAAACCTGTACTCCCGGAGCAGCGTCATGCAAACTTGCAGCCTCGTGGGAGGTTTGACGTAGTCTTCTCTTTTCTGCGCAAAAAACCATCTTCAGATTTCTAAATCCACGTTAGGTGTTTGAGCTGAAATCGCGTTCAGAATATACCCATGCATGGATCGAGACTGCATTGGAACTTTTAAGCACTACTTAGCTTGGCCTCCATAGGATTGTCTAACACTAACAAACTAACAAACGAACTAACAAACGAAAAAAATCCGTAGCCTCCATAGGATTCTCTTTCAAAATTTATTACGTAATTCGAAATACTTCCCTGTGATATTTTCCGCAGTAGCTTATTAAATAAAGAAGAACTTCCTGCCGAACATTTTTTAGGCTTCTACTCTATTATTTACGGTCGCTATTGTGCGCAGAGTGGAGTTTTTCAATGCTGAGCGTCCGTGCAGCCTTGAAGGCACGGGCCGCAGACACGCGCAGGAACTGTAATGGCTCTCCAGAAGAAAGATTTCATCTTAACTCTTGGGCCTCATTGTGTGCTGCCTCCATATTGGCTGGTGATGCTGTCCCTCGCGCTGCTAACGTTCTTAATGGCTTCCGACCCTTCCCCACGCACTCCTCTTACTTCAGTCCCCACGCACTCCTCTTACTTCAGTCCCCACGCACTCCTCTTACTTC
>VOMN01021846.1:0-17867 GCA_014899125.1 Orchestia grillus | reverse complement strand
GCAAGGTCCTTCCTTCGAACCAAGGACGAACTGAGCGTCATAACAGTGGAGAAATAGATATTGTTTCAAAACTCGTTCAGCTTCGTGCAGAGCAATCATGATATCAAATTCAATGGAGGATGTCCATTCATTGCACGGCTAAGATTCGCCTATGATTATAAGGTCTTACCGTCCTCACATATTACGGCTATACACAACCGATAGATTCTCTGCCTTAATCGACGGAAGGTCATCTTCGAATATTACGTCCTTGTTCGGCCGCGCGCGAATGTAAGCGAGACGGAAGCGTTTTGAGGCCCAGAAGGCGATTCGCCTTTAATCCGTCCCTAGTCGACCGTGTCTTCCTTAATCCGCCGGCGATGCGACCTTGATTTTAAATAGGGCTATACCCTCTCTTCAAAAATTTCCTCAAATAATAGTGTAGACGCTACTATTCAAATAAATACGAACTAGGGAAAATCTCAGCAATTCTTCTCTAGCATAGAGAAAAATCTAGCATCCGTAAATAACGATGAGAAATGGTGTGATGAAGTAAACAAATCACTCAAAGTGTTTTGGAATAATCTGTAACAAGTGTTTGACTTTAAGTGAACACATGTCATTCGTTTACTAAAACGATCAAAGTCGATTGGTATGCTCCATAGAATTATGCTTCAAACTAATGTTTTAAAGAATCGAATACCATATTCTGAATTCCCCTGTTTGTTCAATGTGGAATAGAAGCTTGTCTGTAATGGAAGAGATAAAAACTAAACGAACGAGATTTTTAGTCTGCAGAAATAAGAAGTCATGAGAGCTATTACACGCCTAAACTATATAGAAAACTCTAACGACTTTTTTACGTTCATGGGGTTTTTTAATTAGCTGACGTTTTTCAATTTTCTTTGGGAAATTTTACATTTAAACCATAGAACGACCGAAGAAATATCTACGAAGTAATTTCTACCCAGTTGTGTCCGCATGAACATGTTATTATGAATCTTTCTAAATTAGTGTCTCATCATTACTCAAGAACCAAATCCTGGCACAACGTCCTCTCTGCAGGTGCAAAATTTTGGAATTCCATTCCCATTCCTAGTAACACATTTCAAAATCAGAACAAAGCAATTGAAACGAATCGTGAGGTCTACATTCTCTTGAGGTGCTCAAGGAATACACACACTTCTGCGTACGTCGACCTATGGCAAAACCAATTCGTATATGTGTGTACGTATGTTGTCATTACTTTTAATTGCTTACTCAAATCATGTTTGCTCATCTTAGTTAGTAATTTTATTTTACCTATTCAGTTATTCACCGCGGCACTTATTTATGAATTTGAGCGTATATTTATAAAACGGTGTAATCGAATAAAAAATCCGCATTTTCCTCTGGTTAGCTCTAGAACCCTATTTTATGGCCCCACGTATTAAATCTCTTGAATCTTGTTTATTACTTAAAAGTAAGCTACTGCTATAGTATTAGAGATTGGGCACAGAGGCCAGACACTTCAGGAGATTTCTGATGATCACTTTGGGTACAAATTTTAATCCAAGCAATATCCCTTTTCCTATAAGTTCGTGACACATTTTTAAGTAAAAATTAGCGGCAGTATTGCGACAGCACAACTTTCAGGGGCTCAAATTCCAGGCAGGTTTAGGTTTGAGTTTTGTTGTGCCGAATATTTTCATCACTCTGGTCAGCATGAATCCAAACATTTGGGATTATATAAAATAATAAAATATACTTTTTCCCTCAAATATTTGTTGAACTGATTCTGTTTCAATGAAGTGTAAATCCGAACGTCTTGGCAAGTTAAATTTAAGAAAATGTGACGTTTTCATAGAACGGATTGCGCTTGTGAAGAAAAGCTCTTTCGATGTCACTTGATCGTTCCACGTTCCAGTGAGATCAAATGCTGTGTCCGTGAGAAGATGAGTCCTCAAATCATCGAATAATGACTCAAAAATCATGACAATAATGGTCTGTACTCGGAATCAGTTCGATTACTATTGTCCACAAATAAAACTAGATGAGTTCAACCTTTGAGAATAAATATCAAGGTCATCCCATAAGTTTTGTCCGAATTTTTCTCAATTTTAAATTGAACGTAATATAAAGAATATTTATGTTCCCTAATAGAGCTAAAAATAATTTTTATGTTAAGAAGCATTTAACCTTATCCAATTTTATGTCACGGAACAATAAAATTGATATTTACTTGATTGAAACCCTGCTAGCATGGAAGTACCCAAGAATCATATGAGGCACGTAATGTTTTATGAGTTCATGAAAAAAAATCAGCATCCGAAGCGGCTAAAAACATTCACTCAGTTTACAGAGAAGAATGTGTGAATGAAAGCACACGCAGAAAATGGTTTGCGAAATTTAGAAGCGGAGATTGCATCTTCGAAGATGAAAATCGAACTGGGCGTCCAGTTAAATTTGTTGATAAGCATCTTGATGCAGACCTTGAAGAAAATATTGCTTTATCAGTTGAGGAATTGTCAATTAATCTTTGTTCAAATCATACAACTGTTCATCGTCATCTTCAAAAACTTAGAAAAGTTCCTTTGGTTAGAAAATGGGTTCGTCATGAACTGGCTGGAAACAATCTTAACACGTTGGCTGCCATGATATTATTTTCCTAGGGGTAAAATGACTCACCGGTGGCTCGTCTCGTGGTCAATGTGTTAAATCTCGAGTTGACATCTGCTCTTCTCTCTATCCTCGCCAACTTGTTTCAGCTTTTTTAGATAGATTTGTGACTGGCGATGAAAAATGGACATTCAATCGAAATAGTAAGCGTCGTAGACAGTGGCTTCGTAAAAGGGAAAGGCCCCAGCGGCTGCCGAGAAGGGAACTGCACCGGAAAAATGTTCTTTCAATCCGGTGCGATCGCTAAGGAATAATTCACTTTGAATGGGTACCACCTTATGCAGCGATTAATACTAAAGACTACTGTCAGTAATTAGGGCATTTGAACCAAGCTTTGAGGAAAAAAAAAGACTTGCGTTAGTGAACGTAGAAGGGGTGTCGTTTCATCAGGTTGAAACTGACATTTGTGAATTCTTAGAACCAAAACCGAGAGAATTTTACAATAACGGTTTTAGTGAGTTTGTTGATAGAGGGAAGGAAGTCATAGATAACCAGGGAAAGTACATCGATGATTGAATTTTTAATTAAACGTAACATTTGGCCACTTGTTTCATTTATTCACAATTCGGACAAAACTTATGGGTGACCTGATGCCTAAGTTTACTCGAATACTTGTACAGATTATTTAACATAAGATTCGACATTGTTAACAGTTCATTTACTTAATAATTCACTTGAAATGAGCTCATGTGTGATGGATATGAGTGTTGAAGCAGGTTTCAATTTTGCAGAAATTGAGGTTATATTTTCTTCAGTGCTTACAAAATAAAGTAATCATATTTATTTAGTGCGTCAAACAACAAGTGCCGGTAAATTACAACGATAATCACTTTAATGTTCATGCTCAATTTCTCAAGCAATAAGACCCTATGGATTCCTGCTTTGAATTCCATTATCCAACAACTCGTCAACAAACACACCATCAGAGAGATGTCGCTTTGAGTTTCCGTTGCAGCCGCCAATAAATTGTCACCGGTAGACGAGCGCGAGCGGCTGAAAGGCGTTCGGCTCGATTGCGGGCGATGACAGATTAGCCTCGCCGTCGCAGTGACGGGCTGTCGGCGCACCGCGCTGGCGGACCAGCAAATGGGGACGCAAAACAGCCTTAGGATGTCCAGGTTGACTTTTACTCTCTGGCCACAGCTCTAATTGAAACAAATTGACTTCACCTCGTGTTCTTTATTTTGCATTTGACGATGCTATCTCTACCGATCGATGTATATTTGATTTTCGGTGATATTTTGTTGTTGTTTTCCACAATTTGTTGTTAACGGTGTGCGAAAAAATGTTGGATCGAATCCGGGTTTTACTTGCCTGTTCAGGGCTTACTATTTAGGGACTATTTCCTATTACCATAAGTGGAGCATGCTTCAAGTTTCATGAAAGAAATCTCTATCATTCAGTCTTATTTACTTCTCAGATTTTAAAACTATAAAATAGTATAACTTTCTTCTAGTGTCGTGAAATTCAATTAAGCTTCGAAGAAGGCGGCTCTAACAGGGTCGACTCAAAGTTGCTATGAATTAAACGAATCGTTAACCTGGTGGTAATATCGAACTAAACCACGTTGTTCCTCACAATATCTGTACACTATGTACGATTTGCGTTCGTTCTGACTGATCACTGGGCACAGTGATGGCTAAATATTGGAACACAAAATAGAAAATATTATTTTATTTATAAATATTATCAACGAGTTATTCATGATAATTTTCCTTCCACCGTATTAATTTAGTTATTATACTGGTATACACCCGACATATCCATGAAATATGATCCAATTAGGTATCAGAGATAAGTCGCGAGAAACATAGTCGTAGATGTGCATTTTGAACGTGCCGTCATTTGGCAGTTATTCAATAAAATACTTTGAAAATCATTCCTAAGTTGCGTCTAACTTTTTACCTGAAATAGTCTTAAACAGAATGGAACCAATAAGTACAAAGTGGTGCAATTATCTCATACTGTGCACTGATATGAGTATCAGTTTTTTAAATGAGCGAATCAGTATCGCTTGGTTACAAATAGCGTGAAACCGACCCCTTCCCTTCTGTGCTCGTGACTAAACTGCTTTCAGCCCATCATAATCGATCGTAATCGCAGATGTACCGTAGGGTAAATTTCCAAAATAAAAGTTACCAGACCAGAATCTCACAAGTCATCAACGTATGTTCACATTCACTTTTATTGGCCCCATCTTCACAAAACACATGTGTTTCTAGCTGTCTGAGATGCTTTAGTTCCACGATACAACTCTTCATACACAGTACAATTTTATTACTTAACCATGGGCTACACAACGTTCATTTAGAATAACTGAATCATAATATGATTTGTCACCGTGAACTGAGTCTATAAGAGTAGTCAAGAGACTGTCTAATGATGTAAAATCAAGAACTGACTAGGGGAAACCTGAAAATATAATCTGTCAAACATGGTGAATAAGGGAGCTGATATAAAAACAAGAGATCACAACAAATTAAATCTTCTTTACATTTACTAACCTAGTGATGATTATTTTGATTGCTTATCGCTGAATGGAACGTGTTTTATTCAAATATTTACTAATAAATCAATGCACATACATCAATAAAGAACATACTCCTTTATTACTACCCGCTAATCGCCGATTTGTTGACTGACCTTACTATACATAGACGTTTTTTCTACACACTCTGTAGTGTAGTTTTTGTAACTTGATGTTCTATTACACCCCTTATCCGGTGTACAATTAGCTGTGATAAGGCGGGCTTCTAGCTCGCGCACAACTTCAGCTGAACGAACTGCGCACTACAGAGAACGCGTTCAATTCCCACCGAGAACTTGGGCTACCAAGGAACGTGGAAAATGCTGACTGCAGAATTCATTCTGTATTGTCGCCGCATTCCACTTCAAGATGACATTGCACTAATGTGTCGCTCTAGCGAAGAAGTTATTTATTACCTTTGATTAGGTCCCTATTGTGTATTCATGTTCAACGAATTCTGACCCTCGTATCATGAAGTTTTCGTTTGATTAGTAGACAACTAACAATTACTCTTTATTGTACAAAGTGAATGCCTTCTGAAATGGATAATCATTAAACTCTGTGTAGTGTTTTTTTATTATTTTGTGTAAATAGTTATGTACTTTTGTCATGTAATATAAGTCAACGTTTTTTTAATTTTGTTTCTGCTAAAACATTTTTCAAAATAAAACTGGACGACAAGCGTATGGTTATAGGGACATTTAAATGTACTTCCAATGACATTTTCAATTAAGTGATTACCAGTAAATGTTTCTACTGTGTAAATTTTTTTCTTTCTTTGTGATTTGGATTTTGTATGTTTAATTTTTACAGCATATTGTTACTATTGGTAGCCGATTTTGAACTATGATTAGGCCTCATTCAAAATCGTAATATTTTCTCGGATTGATGATATTATTTGAATCCTTTTATTATGAGGTACGGTTTTCCCGCTAAGACCTTTAATTTATAATGATAAAAACTGCTTTCTACATGTGACACCCCCAATATACCTGAAAATTACTTCAGTAAATATGTACCATTGAGCAGCTACCAGATTAAGCAGTTAATTAGGAGTTGTCTCTTCTGTATCGTATCTTCCAATAACTGTAGATAGTAATTCGCAGATAAAACTATATATTAATGATAAATTTTACCGTTGTGGGAAGATTAATGCATATGTAAACTATATTTTTTTCAGCTTAAGAGCGTTCTTGTGCAATCAGAGCCATAAACTTGAATGTGCTCTGCTATTTGGGAACACAACTGAGATTTTTTTGGGGAGACTACTACAATGGGTCAAATAAGTATTCGTAACATAATAATATAATTTAAAGTTTTCTCTATAAAAATATTTCGGAACACATTGAAGAATTGTGTGTCGTACATGAGGAAGGGAAAGATCAAGCACATTATGTAATGTTTAGTGCACAAAATTTTATTTGAAAATGCTCAAACAACAACGGAAATAAGAAAACAGAGTAGCAAATAAGTATTGGCAACAAAGTTTTAAAAACCACGAATAACTCAATTCAGTACCCCTAGGATATAGAAATGAACGTAATTTTGCACCTGCGTTTACTAGAAAATTACAAAGCAATCTACCCAGTCTGGAAGTGTACATTGGCCGGTTAGGTTTTCAGTGAGGTGATATGCTTTGCCTATGTAACAAGTCTCGGAATTCGCACGATGCCAAAATCCAGGGAACACAGTATTCAAGTGAGGAGTATGAATATAAAGAAACGCAAGGCTGGCACCAGTTACTGGAAAATTTTCAGGAGCTTCTCTATACCTATCAGCATTGCACAGGCCATCATAAAAAAAAGGAAATCTGAAGGGTTTGTGGTCAATAAAGCAAGATCTGGTACCCTGAGTAAACTATCACTACGAGATCGCTCTAAACTTGTCATAATGGTTAAGAAAAGTCCTCAGATATCCCGCCTAAAATTAGCGAAATGTTTGTCATTATCAAGGGGTGAACATATCGAAGCAAACCGTTAGTAATGTTCTGCGGAAAGAAGACGAAGAAATGCGCTGCACGAAAAGTCCCACTTTTGAAAAAAATATGTTGCGTATCGATTACAGTACGCAGATGTTCTTATGAACGAAGGAGATGACTATTTTCATCATATCTTATGGACAGATGAGGCAAAAATCGACCTTTTCGGCAATAATTACAATAATGCTGTTTGGCGAAAACCGAATACTTGCATGCAACGACGAAACACCGTGTCCACAGTGAAGCATGGTGGTGAAAACATCATGTTGCGCCGTTTTTTTTCTTTGCGGGTCCAGGACGTCTTCATGTCGCGAAAGGAACCATGAATTCGACTAATTACTGCGAAACTTTGTCTGAAAATTTGATTCCTCATGTTCAGATGTTCGGGTTCAGAAAAACGGAATGGGTGTTTCAAACTAAGCACTAGTCAAAATACTTTTCAGAGTAGCTCCTTAGTAAGAGGGTTGGGGTATTAGACCGGCCTTTACAATCGCTAGATCTTAACCCAATTCAAAATATTTAGAAACAATTGAAGATTCAAGCAGGAATAAGGAAATCATCAAATCTAGCTGAATTGAAAAAATTCTGCCTCGAAGAATGGGAGGAAATATCTCTGGACTTATGCAAAACCCTCATCTCTTCATACAAGCATCACCTGAAAGCGGTTGTAGCCAATAAGGGTTTTGTACCAAAGTATTAATATAGTTGAATGTTATGTTACCAATACTCATTTTCCACCCTGTGTTCTTATTATCGTTATTGTTTGGACATTTTCAAATAAATTTTTGTTCACTAAACATTACCTAATGTATTTGATCTCGCCCTTTCATATATAGGACGAACAATTCTCTAAGGTTTTCTGAAATATTTTTCATAGCAAAAAATGAAAATCATTTGGAACGTTACGAATACTAATTGAGCCATTACGTCTTTCAAGTGTGAAAAAATGGTCAGTAATTAGTTTCTGTATTTCCCTAACAAATTATATACGAATCGGTTGGCTAAAAAAGAGCCAAACGAAGTATATAACACTGCAAATCAACAGCTTTTATGAGAAAATAATGATACAAACAATTTTGCGCTATATAAATCTTATCACTATCTTACTCTTGATATTCTGATATAATCATGAAATAATTGATCCCTATAGATCATTCATACTTAAAACGAAGCTACTTAATTAATGAAACTAGGAAGGTCTAGGTGACGCGGGTTTACTTGCAGCACAACTAAACCGTTCCGACGCGCGTATTGTGGTATAGTTATATTAAATTAATTTTTGGAACCCATAGATGATTACAAATTTGTGTTGTTTAAGAATACGAGTTGTATCGTGGAACCAATGCATCTCAGACAGCTAGAAACATCACTGAGATGTTTCACGAGGATGTGACGAATAAACGCACTGTACGTAGTTGGTTTGAGAGGTTTCGGTCTGGTAACTTTTACTTCGAAAGTCCACCTCGTGGTAGACTTGCGGCCACAGCCGATAATTATGAGCTGAAAACAGAAGTGGAAGTGGATTCATCTCAAGGACATGTCGTCTTAAAATTTTGCTGACACATGACAACACGGAACCATTTTTGTGACGAAAAATCCTATCACTGACTAAGTATAAGGTTTTCAGACTATAGAACACTTTTTGCAAGGAAAAAAACAGTACCTCTGAGGTATTAGGAGAAACAGCCTTTAGCGATTTCAACATCCTTAGCCCTCCTGAATTCTTTGTTGCTTACGAAAATATTAATTTTCGTTTGGATAGAGTAAAATGAAATTTCAAATCAAAATCGGACATGTCACTTGAAAACCTGATAGTATAGGCTGTTCAGTTTACTATTAATTTTATCCATCAGTTACCTTAATTCTAACTGAATGCCTGTCTACGCGGTTAACGATTCAACCTCGCAGTGGGAGTGCGGGGTGCACCATCGTACGATACTATAACTGCTCCTCGGTGTGTGCCTTCTTCGTTTTATGTTTTTATTTGTGACGAAAAACAAAAGTCTAGAGCACATATTTCAAAACGATACGAATCATTAGGGAACGTGTGTAGAATTCATAGAACTAATAACTTTTAACACGAATCATATCAAGTACAGGGTGAACATAAAGTCCTTCGACTAATTTTCAAATGGATATCATAATGATTTCGAACTGTTTCTTTGAAATTTGTGACGTTTATAATGTAAAAAGATTCATCACTTATCATATACTTTTACGTCATTCTTAAAATTACTTCGAGTGCTTAAATCAACTATAATATTTATCCTGTTGTGAAGAGATTAAAAGAGCTTAGCACTGCTAAGGATCGTCCGAGAAGTGGTCGACGAGGATCCGTTTGCAGAACGAAAGTGATTAAAAGCAGTCCACGAGAGGGTAATGAAGAACCCAAAGAGGTCAAATAAACCAATGGGAAAAGATATCCATGAGTTTAACACTTCGATGATAAATATCGTCAAAAGTGACCTATCTTCTCCTTTCAAAATGAGAACGCGCCAACGTTTCACAGATCTCCAGAAACAGGAAGGGTTTGACAAGGCAAAATATCGTTTCAACGAGCTGGTGATGGCATGCAAGCTGGAGAGATCATTTTTTTCAGACGAAAACTCTGTACAGTTTAGGCGAAATTCTGTTCTCAATATGATAGAGTGTGACTAAGAGCTAAGAGGGCATTTCAGATTCTGTAAGAACTGGTTATTGCCGCCAAAAACCTGTTTTTATGATGGTATGGGCTGCGATATCTAAAACATGGAAATCTCCCCTCATTTTCGTTAAAAAGGCTGTGAAGATCAACTCTAAGTCCTTTATCGAAGTCATTTTTACTCCAGCACTTTCTGAGGTGAATAAGCACTTCAAAGACGAGGTTTCCACGTTTCAACCGAATGGAACACCTTCCCATACCTCGAACCATACGAATGGTGTCATCGTCGTTTCCCAAAGTTTTCGAATAAGACAATGTGGCCTCCATCCTTCCCGACTTAAATCCCAGGGACCTATGTGTTTGGTCAGTGCTGGAAACTAAAGCTTTTGCCGCTCCTCACTATAATGTAGACTCTCTTAAGCAGTCACATGAGAGGGAGTAAGCCAAAATACCTCAAAAAACACTGCGTGTCTCCGTTCAAGGTTTTCAGTGAAACTCAAGAATGTTGAGCTGGCCAAAGGGGACCACGTTGAGAACTGATGTTTTAAATTACTTTCTCATACCATGGTAAACCTTGTGTTCAATTTTTATTGTGATTGAATTTCCCTATTAATAATTAGCATTTCACTTGGTCCAAGGACTTTCTGTTCACCCTGTATAACACTAACATCACACTGTACGAGCACTACCTGCATTTTGTTCCAACCCATGGGGCCTTAGGGAACTTTGTCCAGAGTGCGAATGCCAATCTGCAGTGCAAGCGAGCTAGGTTAGTTGGCGAGTAAGTCTCGCAATCACAACCGTGTCAACGTGAAGGCAGTGCTGGCCAAGTGACTGCAAAAAGGCTTGAATGGCCTGAGGAATACATTCTTATCCTATATTTTTAATTTTGCCATTTACTTATGATGGAAATGATGAAAGTTGAAATAAAATGTTCAAATCAAATGATAAGAGGGAGAAAACTGATAAATAGTCCTCCTCGATATCATAACGGCAGGAGAATAAAATCAGTAAAAAGAATTCATATCATATATTTTCCGGAATGTTTTCTCATTAAGGTCTTATAATTCCCATATTCCCTCCTGCCTACATGTTTTTGTCATCAAGTAAAAATTCCCTTTGGGTTGTTGTGAAGCCAGCTGATAAAATTTTAATTCCTCTCAGTGCGAAAACTGACTCACTGATGTGTTAAATTATGAAATCAGCTTGATAATGAAAGAAATATTACTCTTGCGTCAAAGTAAACCTCGACAATTCAATTACAGGCATCCGGTCATCAATTGTAGCTAAAATTAATATACAAGTAGGCTTTTTTATTTCATAAAAAATTATTTTCTGTCGGTATGCTGAAAATTTTCCTAGCCACTGTCTTTCATACTTTTTGGACCTAGTAAACCTCTTCCTCTACAAATCCTACTACAATTCTCTACTCCAGGGCTCGAGTCTTTCATAAATCTGCACTCGAGCAAATTAAGGAAAAATGCCAGCGGCGGTGCGCTCACATTTCTCAGCTGTGCTCCGACATCAGCAGCAGGTGGCGAGGCTCCTCCAAAGATGTCCAATATTCACGTGCCTTCCATCACAGCAAACAGTCCATTTTTGGAGGAGCTCGGGAGGGTGTCGAGGGGTAGGGGCCTGATTGCAGCAACTGGTTGTCCGGAGCAAAAAGCGTAGAATTACCGTAGTAAATATAATGGAGCAAACAAGCAGGAGCAAATGTAAGGAGAGAGGGAGGCAAACACCGCTAATTACGGACAAATATTGGAGCGCCTTTATTGCTTTGGAGGTCTTCAGATGATGGTGGTTGTCGCGCCAGTGGGTGAGTTGGGAGCTGTTCTGCACCTCCCAGTGGAGGGCTCCAGACGCTGAGCACGGTCGTGATCGAGGTGGTGACGAGCCTGCGCATTCACGCTCTTAAGCATTCAGCTTACGCGAAAATGATAAAACATCTCACTGCCTTCTTCCCAGCTGCAAATGCAATATGTACAAGAATGCAAGACTGCCTTTAAGGATTCCCTGAGGGAATCTTTTACATTTTCTGAATTTTTTTCCAAATTTAAACGTTATGCGCACATATGGCGGAACTATCGATTCATTTTAGTTTTCGTTACTATTTTTCCTCGTCGTTTACGTGAATCATGCACATTTTACTGCCGATACGGCACCTGTTACCATATTAGGATGTCTGCTAAGTTCTAACTGTTTTCTATTTACAAAAATAAATAAACCCAAGAAATAAACTTAGGTTCTTCATTCTTTTGGGATCGTCCAAATCACATGCATGTTCTCTAATTTCCATAATTGTTTTTTATTTTGCCTTGCAACATCCTGATTTGAAGGCAAACTTCTAACTGTATTGGTCATTTTCGGGGCTTCCAATTTAGTTTTGTAAGTCATATCCGATTTGTTAATTCACTTTCAGCATCATGTCCATTCACATACAAAAAATATTTGTGTTAGTCTTTGCAGCGTTTTTTTTACTTTTCCTCGATAAAAAGCATGAGCACTCCAAGAGGAAATTCTTCTCAAATCATTATTGGCTATCAAAAAATGGTATCTGCGAGTAAATATCAACGACATTTCGACAGGAACGAATTATACTCCAATTCGAAATATTAAATCTATATTTGCAATCTAAAGAAACGCAAAATAAGTGTGACAGATATCGTTTTAAACATGTACTTCAAATTGCTCACAATTTTCAGAACACAAATTTTTAGAGGCATCAAATTTACTGAAAACTGTCATCCTTTAATATTTTCTCGATGAAAACTACAATATTAGGTAAGAAAGCATCAACAGAGTCATGTTCATAAGAGTCCATTCTATCCATGCTCAAAAGAAAATATTCTAAATCAGTTTTACGCGGAATCTCCGACCTAAATAATTCCAGAGGTAACATAAAAAGCATTTTAAAGATATCCAAGAAAAACGTAGTTTCGTTTTTTCCTCACTCTCTAATAAGTTTTATGGGACTATCGTCGCGCACATTGCCAAACATGAAGACTGCATTGCTAATGCTCAATGACAATCACTCAAAAAAAGACCTAAATGGATAGAGCCTTTAATATTAATGATCAGGTAGTTTTAATGACGTATGGTAGTTGCTTACAGCTCTTTGTTGAGGTTATCAAAACCAGCTCAGCTAGGATGGTCTTATACATAACATTGAGTAATGACATAAAAGGGTAATGTTCATTGTGATCCAGTAATATGGCAGCAGTCCTGGTTGTCATTGAAGCCTGTCCCGAAAGAGGGATTCTGAGGTAAGGGTCCAACCAACTTACTGGGCTGTCTGTCCAGAGAAGGAGTAGTGCAGCCAGAGAAATGCATCCAGAGAAGGAAAAGCAATGTGCAAGTAGCCACTGCAAATGAGGAGGTGACCGGTTTGTCAATACAACTCTTAGCCGATAAATATCAAACTCTACTCGTGAACTGAAGCGTATATGAAAAGTGTTTATCAATGAGCATTTGAAATTTTCGCCCTTTGTTCAAAAATTTATTTTGAATTGAGTGTACCTTCATTCTGAACATTAAACAAAGGGATTTTTGATAGCGTGTAAAATTTGTGTTAGGAGTAAATTCAGATGTACATCTAAGTCCTTTCATGAATTAAGAAATGTTCAAGTCATGCTAAATCTAGGGCAATTCATCAAAGAACTGGGCTTATTTTTAAAACAATTCCTACTAAGTTTGTTGACAAATTTTTGAAATAAAAAGATGATTTAGGTATGAAATATATGACACCATTTTATACTACGCATACACTCATGCACGTATAACCAGGTGGCTACAAATTATTTTCATTGACCAAAATAAACCACCATACGAATTCGTACGAAAGAGCGTAAAGCTTCCATAATTTTAAACACACTTAACCAAGCGTCTTGCTGATATGCGTTGGTTACCAAAATTAGAAAGGTATCCTTAGCGACTGCCACATAATGCTCGATGAACATTTTATTGACTAAAAATAATTATCAGGAAAAAATAAGCCTACGTTGGTAATTCTGACACCATAGCAAACATGCAGAAGCACAACAGACATTCTAACGACACTCTCATCTTGGAATTCCCAACAGGCCCGTAAAAATTACCGGAATCCCAAGCAGTTGAGCCCTGAGCCCCTGTAAATTCAGTCTCCGATTCAACTGGAATGAATATTTATTGCGCATGAAGATGGTTATGTGCATCTGCGAACTTGAAAGAAGGATTGAAAGAAAAATTTATTTATGCCGAAAAAAAGTTGCATGCATGTTTCGGTGAGAATCAAGTTTTCCTCGAAAATCTTGGCGCCATTTTGTTATCTCAGTGATTCAAACTTTTCAAACGTAAAGAACACAATACAAAAATCAACATTTCAAATATCATCGAAATTCCGATCAAAATTTTTTTATTACTTGCTGTTTGCTTACTGTGACGTGACATTATTCCCCAAACTTTTTTTTTGCAATTAGGTCAATACTTTTTAAAATGAATATCTATAATTATATTTAAAACATGGGGCTATGAAATGAGAACACGGAGTTAAACTTGTTACAAAGCATGTAGAAAAAAATTATAATGTTCCTCAAAGATGGTGGTCAGGGGAAAACCAAACGCACATTCGTAGCAGCCAAGTTTTTTTCTACTGTAAATTACGTGTTAATGAGAAATTGGTAGATATCGAAATAAGTGTACCAGGTCTAGATCGACTACCAACATCACATGGTAGCCTATACCCGATAATTCAAGAAAACTAACCGCGCTAAAACCAACAGCGTTAACAAATCCAGATAATTTAAGATAAGGATGAGATCTTATTGTGGTACTGTGAAGCTAAGAGGCACGCCACTTTCAGGTGACTCCAATAACGAGTAAACATTACTCTGATAATAATTATTCAACGTTGATGTTCATCAGTTTACTCAAAGTCTGTAGTTGAGTTGTTGACTTCCAGAATGATGTTTCGTTTCAATACCTGGGAGTTACAAGACACTTCGGAGTAAAATTTTCATTTAAAATATCCCGATTGGAAGAAATCAAGACCAAGCAGATCAGGTGATTCAGGCGGTCATAGTTCGTCGCAAAAATGAGAAATTGATCAGTTTGGAAAATTGTCTTTAACCACAGTCCATCTTCATTTAAAGTTACCATGATATGTACTAGCGTTTGTTTTTCTCTTGATATTTTTTCAAAAAGGGTACCATATTTATTGGCCACACTATACACGGTGTGATGGAAAAAGAAGTTCAAAATTTTACACCTACCAGAAATTAGCAAACTAAACAGTTTTGCCTGTATGAAGCTCTGCGAAATTTGTTTTACTTTTTAGATACTCATGTTTGACGAAAACGTTTAGACAGGTAAGTTCTAGATTTTTTCAAATCACGCAGCAAAGCAACTTCTTACTGACCTGATTAACCGCTTAAGAAACGCAGAAATAAGAGATGAACACATTACTTAATTAAGGTGCTCCTAGTGGTAACACCAAACAGCTATGCTACACTAAGAGCGTTCTCCATGCCGTCACATACCTGGCCATATAATGTTTTCAAATTTACACCAAAGGCTACGTGACAACGGGAGTTTTNGACAACGGGAGTTTTGAAATAAACCGAAGAGATGCTAGTTGTCAGAGGCGTGTAGATGCTGAAGAAGCTGTCCTACGCTATTTTCATTGTAATCTAAGATCTAGCACTCGTGATGTCACAAGACATCACCAGTCCATCGATGTGGGTGATGAAAACTATGAACAATTCCTGGAAAGTAAGCTAATAAATAAATTATTTGATGCCAATTTTGTTTTCAAATTTCCTCATCTCAAACATTAAACATCTAATATCCCAAAAAGCAAAATATTTTTCACAAAATTTCACAGAGACAAAAGTGTTCAGTCGGGCACTTTCTGGTAGGTGGAAAATTTTGTACTTCTCATTCCCTAACATCCTGAAAGTATATATATATGTATGTGTGTGTTGTCTCCAAAAGTTGTTTGCTAGCAAGTTTTTTCTGTACGTAGAACCGCCGAAAAAATTAATAACGGTACATCACAGACGTCAAATTGATAGATTTTAACGAGACGATGTTGAGAACGCTCAAACGCATTGAGTCAGATACAGGCAACGTTTGAAATAGCAGTGTAGCTAATGGAAGTAATTGGAGTCGAATCAGTCACAGGAAGAAAGAAAGAAAAGTTGTTTATTCCGAAATCAGTTACATAAGAAGCGTATAACATTTGGGGTTTGGGGTCTAAATTAGTAAAATTACAGACTTAAAATTAAAACCTGGAAGTTTCGATGAAACTTCTACAACCTTAAAGACTACGACCTCAAAATTACGAGTGGAAGTCGCATTGAAACTTCGGGTCGCGATTCAAAATTCATTCTTAAGCACGGAAAGTGAAGCATGAGCCAAAAAAATAGTGTGATCTTCGTGCACACATCTCAATATAATAATTACAGTGCAAAGAAAGACTATTGTAACCTAGAGTCTCTTGAACTCAAAATAGACTGCAACATGATAACAAAAAGTCGAACCTATTCCGAATTCTACATGTGAAAAAATAAAAAAATCGTTGATTCCAAAATCAGTCACATACAAGGTATTAGTTACATCGATTTCTCAGTCATTAAGATTAGAACCTTAAAAATAGGTGTGGATGTCACGTTGAGACTTCAGTTGTGATTCTCAGTTCACTAACCTATGGGTGAGCGCGAAGTGGTGGTCTGTACGTTAGATTAAATATTAACCAAAACCATCACATGGTTCTTTGTTCATTTCCAATAAAAGTTAGTGAATTACAGTTGTCAGATATTCTATGAAATGAGAAAAATAGTTGAACCTGTAAAGAATTATTCAGAGTGAAGTACTGGCGTAAAGAGCACCAACACGTTCTAAATTCTTGTTATAGATGTATTCAAATTTTACAATAATATCTTGATTCCTCCAATGAACGAACTATCTTCGTTCACAAATCTACTGGCTACATGTTAGACAGGATCAAAATATACAGCTAGCCTTGCAATATTTCCCAAACACAGATGCGTGAATTAAATTACGTCTCTTTTTTCCATCTCTGATCCATCCCGAAATTTGCGTGTCTTGTCGTAAACAGTATCACGTCATTTTATAAAGCCGAGTTCCTAATTACGGTATTTTGGCTCAACAAAAGAATTTGAATGCTTTGTTTCAAGAAATTTAATAGAATTTCAACACGGCCGTTTCTCGACGCAATTAACTTCCTAAATCAATGTTTGAAGCTAATATCAGTATTGGATGGTTACTCTGTGTTTCTTAAGAGCATCTAATATTATATAAACTATCGAATATAGTATCAAGAACATATTTATTTCCTCGTTACTAGGTAGTACTTATGGTAGGAGAATTTTGTCCTGTGAATAATGAACGACGTTTGAAATTAACCCTAATCGCTTACTATTATGTGAAATACTTTGTTTTCGCCACCCCTGCATATCTCCGGACTTCAAACGTAGTTGATATTGAAATTAGTCTGTCTTCTTTCTGGTTGTCGCTTCATCCATTGTTTTTCTCTTCCTCTCATAGTATACACCTTACTATCCTCCCAGTTGGGGTTTTAACGGCTGGTTGGACTTGCTCGGGCGTCTCTCCTCGCATTCTCGCACAACGTAGGAGTTTGAATCTGTATAGTTTTTCGATAGGCACGTCGCGATAAGTTCATTTATGTTAATTTCGTTCAATTTCTGGAACATACCGTATTCTTGTTTAATCTTACAGGTTACTGCTTGCTGTTAGCCCGTTTCGTAGGTCAGTCAACACCTGAGCTGGTTCTCGAAATTTTCGAGATCGAGTGGACTCTAGCAGCATTTAACTTAATCTGGTCAGGACTCCTCTCAAGTAACCGTTAACACAGAAGCATATCACACATTTAAGATAACGAACTCAAGCCTGAATTAAATTCTTCTGCCTAAGGGGAACGTGCCACCGTTTTTGGTGGAAAAATATCTTAAACGCGGTTTTGGGTGTTTAATGTTCACAAATGTCATGTATAGATTTATTTCAGGGGAACCGCAGTCGAATAAAAAACCACAAAATAAAGGTAGGTAAAAACATACTACTTTCAA
>VOMN01021838.1:0-30058 GCA_014899125.1 Orchestia grillus | reverse complement strand
TTGAAAATGGGTTTCCTTTTTTCTGGGACACCCCGTATACAAGGGGGAGTCTCAAAAAAGTGTCGAGATATCCAAATAGTTATTGGTAAGCACATATTAATCGTAGAGACATTGGTTTGCTTTAATTTTAAACAATAATTTGTTTAATATTATCAGTTAAAAGATGTACCGGTTCAAAGGAGTAGTTTGGGCACAGGTACACAAAAAGTAATTGTGATTTTTTGCTCATTGAGCAAGTGGACGCTACAAGCGCCAGCACTGGGTTTATGTGCTAAAATTCCACCGAATATCCCTGAATGGAGAAAAATTAGCATTGCCCATTTTTTAAAGGAATTCTTTATTATTAACGATATTCAAACAAATTTCCTTTTCAGCTCATAGTTATATTACTATCGCAACCCGTAGCCACCGTACATTTCAAGATATTTTTGGCATTCTTTTCCCGCTTTAAATTTGAATAATTTTTGGGTTATTTTTAGTTACGTTTAAATTCATGGTGATACGGTCACGCAAATTGCCCGAGTCAATTGAAGATTTTTTGTAAACTTTATGTATATATTTTCCTTTATAAAAAAAAATTGCGTAGAGTCAGATCGAGACTGCACGATGGTCACTCCCTCCCATGCCCAACTCCAAGGACATGATCCCCAAAACCTTTGTTCCAGCGGTTCTGTACGCAAATTGTTCTGTGCTATGGAGCTCCGTCTTGCATCCATCGCACTGTAGGACAAAGAGTTTGAACAGAGGTGTGAATCAAAACTTTAAATATTTATGATTTAAATTAAAGCAAAATGGGTTTTCTCGCACAGAGGGCAAAAAAAGTTTATTTTTGCGTTTCTCTGGACTGAAATTTATTTGTGTTTGCACTCAACGATGAAATTCAACTTAGTGTGAAAACATTTACGGGAACTTTGTACACACACAGAACTGCAATGGTTTGTCGCATAAAACACCCTTGACGTATTTACGAGACTTTGGATCTATTTTTGAATGGCAGAAGTATTGGAATCTTGGACAATGTCTTCGTCTGAGATTCCAATACTTCTGTCTTTCGAGTGCAAACAACAAGAGTTTCTTTATGCCGCTTTTTTTGTTTAGTGTTTGAACTTTTTGTTAAAAAAACACCTAGTTGGGAAAATGGAATAATTTTACGCAATGACGACGTCTTTCATCAATGAGACTCCCAAGTTGGGAAATTACGAGTTCCTTCAGCCTAAATAAT
This sequence comes from Orchestia grillus, assembly GCA_014899125.1. NCBI lineage: Eukaryota > Metazoa > Arthropoda > Malacostraca > Amphipoda > Talitridae > Orchestia > Orchestia grillus. The sequence goes on along the minus strand of VOMN01021838.1, from coordinate 28,836 downwards.
ATCTATTTATGGGTTTTGCTTCTATGATAAGTTTGGAAAGCACATTGATTATTTTACCATAATGGGCGCGACCTATCTCAAAACACGAAATCTCTTCTTTTCAATATTTAAACTCGTACATGGCTCGTGAAATTCGGCGTGTGAAATTCACATGAAATTGTTAGTTGAACTACCTCGCTAGAAATAGTTTAACTTTATGCTAGAACCTCCCTAAAGCGAACGTTAGCAGCGGCATGGCTGCAGTAAACCGTGAATGCGAAGGAAGCCAAGAGGTAAATAAGTCTCAAGCGAAGGCGCGGCCAAATGAGTATCAAAGAGAAGGAGTGAGAGAGGGAGGGATAGAAAGCGAGCCCCGAACATATCCCGCTCGGGCTCGTTTGTTTTAGCTTCGCCTTCTTTGAAGTGATGCATTTGCTTCGGCGAATTATTCAGGCTCGCAAAACAGGACGCAGGGGCTGCCTCGGCCCGAGGAGCTGAAGGCCACAAGGCGGGTTGTCCGCATGCTGACGAGATGGCACCATGGCTCGTGCTCTGATGCCTCCATTTAACGCTCGCTTAACATACGCAACAGTGTAGGAACTTTAACTCTATGGTAATTGGCTTATGAGTAACATGAATACATATTATATATTTTATATACGAAGGCAAATACGTACATGTATGTATTTACCTTCGCTCAGCGGGAACGCACGACGAAGTGGATATTACGGACTTTAGCTTCGAGACAATAATTACTTGACGAGTATCAGTATTTTAAGTGACTTCTCTATTCAAGTCTTTAGTCAATTTCTTGAGTTTCTTCCACTAGGATTTTACAATAACCATTTCTATATACTTTGTAAACTACATCTTCGTCCAGTATTCCTGAGGGCTCTTCAAGAGTTTGTAAAAGGCGAAAATGTTTGTTTACATTTTCGAAACTTTACAATCGCAGCTAAGTGTTTTGTCCCCAATATTCTTTCTCCTTGTCCCCAATATTTCGATAACTCAATTTAGATTTGTCCAAGTATGCAAGTGCAATATTAATTTCTGAGAAGCAGAAACTGTGGAACGCCACTTGTCAACTTACTTTGCTTAAAGTATAGTATTCTTAAAGAATACCTTCGAAAATATTTTCGCAAAAATCTGATTGTCAAGAACCGATTTCTTATTCAAGTTCTTAATAAGATGAAGAAATTTGACTTGATGTATAAAAAATAGATCAAAGACTACATATACTCCGACCGATGGGTACTGAGAATTTCGAAAAGCAGGATCCTTCTATAAATCAATTACTAAGAGCTACCAAACCAAAGTTCTTCCAGATAGTTGCTGCACCTAAAATGGGAGTACATTTACTTTTTTTAAGAGGATAAATGTTCCAACCGGAGTACATTTTTACTTCATCGTTTATGACTTGCGCTCTTACATGTTTCACTACATATTTCCTTCCGCTGAATGTTCTTCCCGATGCGCAATCTCTGGATTACGCAAGCCGACCCGCAGGACTCGGTTTGCGGCTCTCGCTGCACGCTGTTCAAATCTGACGCTTATTTATATGCAAAATGAGAACAATGCGCAATAGAAGTGCGCATGCTCCATCATTAAGAGAAGATATTTTCCTCTCAGAATAAAATAGCATGTTAAGTTTAAATAAGTATATTCAAGTTTATAAATAACTATTCATGCATATCACTACGCAAACTGGTTGATTTTCCAACGTACCAAGGTGCGATATCGTCTTCTTGCATTTTATGCTCGATGTGTGGTGATTTTGACGCATGTTTCGAGAAAAAATTAGATTCCGTGATTTCCTCAAATAACTAATTATCATCTGTGCTAATGCCAAGTTTACGCCTCGAATACTGGAGAGCTGATGTGGAAGCGGCCAATGCATTAACGTCAGGAGGCAAAAAATCATTGCTTCTATTTTTTGATAAGCCAAATTTTGCACATTATGAAATAGTGTTCATTCAATCTTTTCCTCTATCTGTGTCACCTAATTGCTAGATAGCTGGTCAACTGACTCCTCTGAAAAAAATTCCGAACGAATTTGTTCCAGGTTATGAAAACAATTTGGTACGCTATGTCTCAAGATAAATCCTCTGAAGATAGGCTGAGATAAATGCTGCCAATTCGTGCTCCCTAACGACGGCATGGCCTACCAGCAGGGGCGGTGCCTGAGGCAGCCCGAGCGCTGGATGGTTCTAGAAGCTAGTGTACCTCCGAAATGGTCTAATCGAGTAGGCTCCCAAGTTTGACAAATCTGACTGCGAATCGAGTCCAGTCTTCGTTTTTGCTCTCAGTAACAGCTCGATTGCAAAGCTGCTAACGAATTCCTTGGATCCACTTGTACATGCTTTTCTTCCATCACACTCATTGGTGAAGCAGAACTTGTCGACCGCTCATTGGTTCAAATTGTCACCTTTGTATCATGCGATCAATGTTCGGCTTAGAGGTACCTGAATTACTCATGAAGTGCGGCTGTGTTGAACCCTAAAGCACTACATTGGATTTCTAGCAGCATAGGCCTACCCCTTGGTTAGGCCTCACATCTCGTGACAGTTCGCGACGTTCGTGAGTTCGGGACCACGCCTACCAGGCCGCAGTAGCCAAACTTTCATGGTGTGATCGACCTCTTTTTGTTTGGTGAAGAAACACATGTTTAATGATTTAGTTTAACTCTACACAACTTTTCAAAATGTTATTTGCTATGAAGCAGTTAGAATAATTCGGAGCTGACCCAGGTCCAGTAAGAGAACCATTGCTAGCGCTCTAGCTCATGAGCCTTTTATCGTACTCGCCAAGATGTTCCGTTCACTCCAGTTTCGATAATCTAAAAGCCTTCGAATTTCTGGCAATTTTTGTCAAACAGTGTCCCAGAAGACTTTTTCTTTTCACCTGTTCTGTACACGATTCATACCATTAATATTGCACACGAGACGTATAAGCCATGAGTGGTACGTATCCAACACAAGAATTATGTACGATCTTGCTGTTGAGCGTTGAACTTGATGAGCTTTTTGGACTTGTTCTATTTGAGCACAACCCACATACACGAGAACAACGTTCATTCTTGCGCACTTACGCTTTCAATCAACGAAGTTTTGTCTGCTGAAAATAAAATGGTTTTCTTCAGCAAGAAGGAGTTAGTCATTATTGTTATTACCCCTTCTGTGTTCAGCGTTGTTATTCCAGGGGGGAAGTTATGATAATTTTTGTATATGAAATATAAAGCACAAGTTGTAGAATTTTTTTTTTCAGAGATCAAACCGAATTTTTTTTATATTGTTTAGACATCTCTACATTGCACATAGTTTTGATCAAGTTAGAAATGTTTTATTTTCAAGCGCGTCATATCAACACTTGAAGTTGAATGTTCATTACTCAAAATCTACAAACGCGTCATCCTGGTCGTATCAATTGCTTTCAACACATGAAGGTCTCCCGTGTTCCATATCCCGCAGCGAGGTTTGAACAAGCGTACCGTAGATTCATCAGAACGTGTCGTCTTTTCACTAGAAAAAAGTCTCTTCAGTTCATCCACGTCACCGACGTCTCAACTGTACATCTAGGTTTCTCCAGTATGTTCATTTCTTTTGAGCATTTACAGGTTCTTTTAGCTATTTTAGGTTTCTCCTCTAATTGCCGCTGTGTAAGTATTGCAGCTTTCTCACTTACTGTCACGTCATTCCTATGAAACAAAGGAATTCTTCATAAATGACGATCAATCAATGTTATGCTTTTCTAACTGATGCAAACATTAATATGATCAATGAAAATACCCGGCTGTAACCTAAAGTTGTACATCGTCCTGTCTGCTCAAAACTCTGTTCATATTTTTACGCTTTTATTGACATTAATATTTATTCAACGCCCTACATTGTAAATTATTACTGCATAACATCAAGTAGAAAGTTCGAAATTAAGCCTCCCAAAGACATGGAAGTAGCGAGCTCAGACGAGATGCCTCGTTCCAGGCAGGTCCGAGACCTACATTCAGTTTTCGTAGGCGATCTTCAGAGTAGTCAAACTATGAAATTTTCTTGTGAAGCATGTTAGAAGGGTGGTCAGTTCTAATGAAACAGTACATTGAAACGTTGTGTATGTTATCACATATATACATATATATCACATGACAAAAGTATTCAACAATTTCTGTGGCGAAAGTTTCAGACGGTGATAACTGTATTTTTCCGATGACATCGTATCTACATTAACTTGTATAACATTCTAGAAATTTTGAAATGAAAAATGCGCTTGGTGAGGCATGGAATTAGTCGGTTAGTGGCTGATGAGCCGTCGTAGCATATAGTCGCTAAAAGAATGTCTCAGAACATCTACGGAAACGAATAGTTCAGCTCCATTCTCAAGGAATTTCTAGCATAAACATTTTTATGCAGATAAATGTAACATAATCTTCGGTTGGTTAGAAGGAATACGGCTCAATTACGAGCTTAACAAGTTCGGGGACTAAAAGGAAGATTGGTTTTAGTATCGTCGACTTTTAATGAGGAAGGTAAGCCCGTGATGACTCGCAAAAAGTGAAAAATTGATCTGGAAGCATCTGCCACTGAAATGAATGAAAAACACCATCAATAAAGAACTTCACAGTAATGGAATCGAATGTTTCACACCCCGTAAAACACCCATGCTACTCAAAAACCATATTGCGAGTCGTCTAAGCATTGCAAAACAACGCACGGTGAAAGGACATGCATTTTTTTAGACTGTCGTTTAACCGATGAAACCGAAATTGAATTCTTTTGTCGCAACTCCGCTTGTCTTGTGTGGACGACACCAGGGACGTCCGATGGGAGGCACAACACCTTCCCAACTGTGAAATGAAACATGTAAGTGGCAGGACATGTAATGGTTTGGCGTTGTTTTTCAGCACATAGCGCCAATGCACTCCATATCTTTGATGGGAAGATGGATGGGGCCAAGTACCGTGAAATATTGAAGAAGAGTCTCATTCTAAGAGTGAAGCTTATACTGAAAACACAAATGAATGTTTCTAGCAAGATAACGACCCCCTAAGCCCAGGGCAAAATTAACATCGGAATGGTTTATGCAGAGCAAAATGAATGTTCTCCCAAGATCAAGCCTATCCCCGGACATAAATCTTACTAAACTTCTTTGAGGAACACGAGAGAAAATATTCACCTAACAAGTTCGATGAATGTAGAAGAACCGAAGAAAATATGCGCGTAATAATAGGTTAATATACCACCTCAAACTTGTGAACGCCTAATTTCATCACGTAAAAACTATCTCTGAGCACCAATTGCCAACAAAGGTTCCGTACCTAAATATTAAATATAAAAAACTGTAGTGGTTGAATACTTTTGTCCTGCACCACATGTGCTTTGCATGTATATGAGACCATATACTTATAGACGTAGAAATTTGGTTTCACATTTTCTCTTCTTATTATAAAATGATTATCCTGTTACTGTTGTACGAATGTTGGGTAGCTAGATGTCTAATAAAAAATTAAATCACATGTGTGCAATTACTTCTGTCCGTCCACTGCACCTGATTAGTTGCTGCGACTTATTGATAATTTTTAGCCGATGGCCATTGCACATAATTGAACGAAGAATTGTGCAAATAAATTTTTGAAGTGAGATAGAATAAATAAACTTTAGTTGAGTCCCTCATATTCTGTTGTGGCCGTAATCGTAGCACATTTAAATGGTACTGGTGTCGGATTCAGTAAGGATGTATTAACTCGTTACTCACACCCATGATATCGACCACGTAAAAGAATACAAATTTTCTTACATTCATCGAAAAGACCCCAGGCGAAATTGATGAAGAGATGGTGTGACTGGGCACTGCTTCATCCTGCAAAACTGTATTTTTGATGTGATGTACCGGCATGTTTTAAAACATTCATTTTGTCCATTGTTTAAAAATTTTGTTATTACAAGTTTGAAAGACCATTTGTTTTCCAAGAATTGAAAGTAATATTATTAGTACTACGTGAAGCTTTATTACTTTCGTCAAAACTCAAGAATCAAATCTCAGCGAAGTTACGTCGCTTGGCTGATGAGCGTAAACTGAAAATGTCTCTATCAACTTCGGGGGGGCTAACGTGTCTCCAACTTCCCACGTTTCGTGTGGACTGAATTATTCAAATTTATCCCGTAGACATTATATCAGCCTATGTCGAAGGGCTCGGCTTAAAAATTATTCGTTCATGTCAACCTTAATCTGTTTCCGTTTATTCACTTTGCATCCAAAGTGAATCGAATGGACTTTTCGTGACGTTATACGCTGGTTCGTTCATTAACGTAGGTTTTAGGGTTAGCTTGTGTTTAGCTAATTTTTGCCATTATCAGATGATCTACAACATACTGTCTTACTATTTACTCATTTGCTTCATTGATTCGCTAGACCTTATCTTACTGGTTTTGTGAGTGGATGATTTCAAAAATGTGCATGGGTAACAAAAAACTCTATTTTCATTATCAACGTAATAAATACAAAATTTTTATGCTCCGAATGAAAAGTTTCAATTATCTTAACTTCATTTGCATTCGCCTGTGGAATTAGAAACTTACTTCTCTTTCATTGGTAAAGCCAAAAAAATATCTGCTGGAGATGAGCCTCTACATCTCATCGCATGTTACAGAGCCACCAGAATATATCTAACTTCACCGTCTTGCATCCATACATTCATTTGCATTATTAGCAACTAGAGATAAACGCTTCGTCTCAAAACAAAAAATGAACTCTGTGCGATCGTTCAGCCTCTGAAGCCAAAATTCTAAAGGTTACGATGGCGCTACTCATTGTAATTCTATCTGGATTAAACATAAAGTATCACACCCTCGTCGTTTGGAAATTTGATTTAGTTCAGTGATTTTGTTTAACAGTACTATTTTGCTAAATTAAGATGATGAAAACAAACTATAGCCATAGTTAGTTTAGATTTCTCTACATTATATTGAACCTTAAAAGCAGTCATTATCCACGAATTTCATATCATAGTGAATCTAATAAATATTTACTGATATCCCTCCTCTATCGAATGCAGAAAAAAATTCTTCAAGTTCGGTATTGCGTTTTCTCTGGTAATTCTCCTACAAATTATTTGCGATGAAAGATGAAATTATGATTTAAAAATATTCTATTAAAAAAGTATACTTTATTATTTGACCAGTTAATGTCGCAAAATTTATTCCATGTTGTTACCTCTAAGAAATTAAATCAAAGGCACGTAAAGTTTAACACTTCTGGTGCGAACCTACTGTGCTATTCAAAGCTCAACTACGAGCTCTGCTCTGTGCTATTCAAAGCTCTGTGTCGAACACTATTTATAACAAATTATCACATGTTGTGTTATTTCTTTTTATTTGTAAGCCGATTGAGAATCTGAATGAAGGCAGTAACGGTTTCTCCTGGTCAAATAAAAACTAAGAAAACTATGCTCGGGTAATTCTTCTCGTAACATTTTTTTCTGAAATTCTTTCTAAAAGATGATTTTATTCGTTTACAAATCGGGGAAATTCTAATTATTTCGCCCGTTGCACTTTTTGTTTACCTGCATTAGCCCGTTAATTGCTATTGTTGTGACCAGTGCGACCTTAAAAGACAAAATGTATCCTGGAAGTTGTCGGCAAGAGGGACCGTGACGCCCGATGTGCACAGTCACTGCCGCGCCGAATGGTCGGCCACGCTGGCCCCACATTCGATTTCGATAATTCTTGTTCAATCGGTCTTCGGTTTCATTGCCTCAAATGAGAGTCGGAAATGAAAAGTTTGTATTGTGATTTGTTTGGATTCAGTTGAGTGTCTTACGTGATGTTGAGAAATGGAGCCTGCAAAACTTAAAGATGTAGAGGGGTAGAGGTGTCGTTGCGGTCGCTCTGCGATGTAATTTGTTCTGCGGTTTGTCACAGTTCACTTGAACAAAAGACGGAAGCCTCATTCCTATTCAATTGACTTGGGCGCCGATTTAATCATGACCCATCGAACTGGTTTCTTCTCGCATCCATCCTTAATTAAGGAGGTTCTTGACAAGCGAATCTTGCCACTGGTTTCTTCGGAAGGGGTGGGTAGCAGAATGATCCAAAGGTGTGCGGGAGTTTGCCCAATTCAGAGGAATTGGCTGATATTGCTCTGTTTCTGGAAGAATTTTATTGTTCGTAAGTGCTGTTATATTCAAACTGTGGAAAAATATTTTCTAATATTTGTATTTATGATTAGGCTATTAGATACCTCGAAAAAACTCGCCAGCTCTAAAAATTCTTGATTTAGTTTTATGCTCATACTAGTGCTGAATTTCCATTTTTGAAACATTGTCCCCAAAAGTTGATGCAAAAATCTATTTGAATTATGTATAGTTATACTACGTCAACTGTTTATTAGTATGTATTATCTTTATTTCCTCTGCAAAATGTGTTCGACTTGATACGAACACCGTGAGAAGATATTTTAAAACTTCTTTCAATACTAAACATAAGTTGAACAATTTGGCTAGTAAAGGAGGCCTAATTAAGAGCACACTTCCGTCTGGCGTGCAAGTCATCCTACCCTATTGATGAGCGACAAAAAAATATTTCTTAGATATTTTTCTCAGTATACATAGTGTTGCTACAAATAATGTGCAATCATTGGTATCATTCGTTCGGAAGTTGGGCGGCCCTCCTGTGAGTAAGTGTTGAGCAGTTGTTTGTTATTATACAGTAGGAAGAAAAATAATCTGTTTGAATATATAAACATTTATAAATAATTTGCATATTATCTGTAAATACATTCAAAAACTACTTAATTCTAAGTATTTATACTTAATCATGATATGAATTGTTTAAAAAAACATCCTAGCAAAAGTCTGAACTCGGGACGAATAAACGGAAACATAAGTTCTTAAAATCCCTAAAACGGTTTATTTTTTACCAAAACTGAAATTTTTAGTTTTACATTTAATAGAATTGTTCTCAATTTTTTTCTTCTTTATTTCAGAAAGAGAATGGAACAGATGCAGCTCAATAACTTCAGTAAAAGTCCATTTGAAAAGAATCTCCTCAAATATTTCGATGTCTATGTTTTATATTTCGATAAGAGAATGGAACAAATGTAGCTCAATAACTTGATGAAAAATCTAATAATTTGAAAGAAATATCACTGATACTTTATGTTTCTTGCATGACTGATCACCTCCATCCTCTTACCAGTTGCACGAACAATTCGGAATGATTCTATCTATCATCACAAAATAATAAACTTGAGATAAGCAAATTAATTACTCATAACTCACACCTCGGATAGTGCTAACTTTAGAGGCTGGCCTCAAGGCTCTTTAAATGCTCGTATACTTTATGTAAAACTGTACATTGTGACCGCTATATCGTGTAAAAGAGGTTTTTGTTTGAATGTTCTCGTCTTACAGCTGGTTTAATATGTAAAATTTTTAGGTGTCAAAGAATTATCGAAGAGTTAACTAAATTAAAAAGTTGATATTTCGAGTAAATTCTTCCAATCTAAGCTTTTGTATGTTAGGGAAATGGTCACATTACTGGTTTCGCTGCATGTGAATTTTTGTAACCTCTTGCGAACCATTATCGAAGTGCAGCGTGTGTTTTTCACACCGAATTTCGATACCCTATTTTACCTCTGGCAGTTCATCTCGGTGAAAACAGAGCGGACGGTTGACGTCATCTTGTGGTGATTGGGCTTTCCGTCGCCACTGCAGGGACGGCAAGGAGAGCGAGAACTGATCGAGCCTCACTTTAATGTTGCAAATGGAAGGGGTGGCGACCAGGCTCGCTCTGGGGCTTCCGCTCCTCTCTTTGGCTTCAATGGAGAGGGGCCGAATTGAGTGGCTCACACTCCCCGCACTTGGTGGTGAAAGCTTAAGTTCCACGTGTTCAAATCTATGGGCAGGCGTTCAAAAGGTAGCCAAGTGAGGGGCATCGCGCTTTTTGTGGCTCAATCGTGAACTAAAATTTAACTGTGCTCACAATAATGAACCCGTCAAAACGCTGAACGCCTTCCTACTAGGCATGGGGTTGCGATTAATAAAAAAATATAAAATATAATATTTCTTCATATTATGCTTAAACGTACATGTTTCTACTTCAAGTGAAAAAAGGGTTGAGCGAAATAAGTCTCAGATTGTCGTTATATATCTTCATAGTGCGAGGTTCTAGTCCTTGTTTTTTCCTGTCAAACGAAGTTCCAATTTTTTGTTTTATCTTTTGCTGATCTTGACATTCTACGACACTTCGCTGACTCCATGTTTTGATGGAATTTTTTTGGTAAACATTTTCTGAGGAATCATCTATTTCATTGATTTTATATTGATCATTTTTATGATTGAAATAAAAATTAGAATTGAATAAATGCTATCGATTTCACCCCTGCTTTTCTCACTAAGGCACGCATAAGTCTTCGATAGACTCTGCACCCGTGTGCGTTATATTAGACCGCTGCGATGTTCGCACTCTCTCAAATTCCTGTTTCAAAATTGTATTCCATGGCATTTTTAGTCTTATCATAAGAATAGCTAAACGTAGAAGTCCAAAAAAATATGGAGCCCAAGTGCTAAAAAAGTTGCTAGTACACAACTAATTTTTCGTGACTGTCAAGCTCCGAATAAATTTTGGCAAATGTTCTTTGTTTTCAAATGTTCATTTTGAAATTATCCGGAAAATATTTTTACGAATTTGCTATTTTAACCCGATTAAGAAAAATAATTTTATTAACAAATTATTACGATCCCCACATCACATCAACTTTTTTGTTTCTCATCAATACTATTTTACGATAAAAAGTGACTGGCTGTCTTGACTTCTTTCTCAACTTTGGAGAAACTTCATCATTACTTCGTCAGAGAGATTCAACACACAAGTTCAACTACAATCTCATACTCAATGATGAATAAACTGAACAGGTACTATAGTTATTGTTTCCTTCTCAAATTGTGATAGCCGTTCTGCCAAACATCGATAGCTATCTAATGTTTATAACGATTGTTTCCAATGGCTGAACTTTTAGAAAATAATCTTTTGAGTTTGAACACCATTTTTCTTTTTCGTGTTGAAATATGTAAAATTTGTGAACTGAATATGTTAAATAAAACGAAGAATTGTTTTTACACTTAGAAATATTCTTTACGGATAATTGCGGAACTTCTTGTGGGGATTTATTTATTTACCCCTAACTTTAGAGTTGTTGAACACAATTCGTAATTAGGGGAACGAGAAATGAAGAAAAAGAGAAATATTCTGTGAGTAAGCTTATAAGACTTGTTTTTCAATATGCAACAAGGAATGAGTGGCTGTGGCCGTTGCTGGGGCAGTTAACGCTAGCGCTGCTGCTGCTCACTCCCCTCGTTAGCTCGTGCCGCTAATGCAACAACCGCGTGCGGCGGCCAGTGCCCTGACGCACAGGTGAGCTATGAGGCACGAACGCGTCCCTGGTGCGCATTGTAACGTGTCCTCTACTCCTAATCGCTCGGGGTGCGATGAAGAATTCTAATCGATTTGTAGGCGTTAGCAAACATCATGTCTCCGTCAAAATTTCTTTGCTATAGCGAAATATATTTATTTCAACGCTGCTTCAGAACGATATAGTCGTAAACATGTTTGATGCACGATATGTTATTGATGGACTCTGGACAGAATTTGTATAATTTTAGGCACATTTTTTCCTTGACGACTAAGAACCGTAAGTTAAGCTTTTAAAGATGGGTTGTTCTTGCACCAAGTGGACTAGTACATATTAGTTTATGTAAGTATGATAATTAACTCCTTGCGTGTCTAACATACTTTGTTTGGAGTTGTGGCTTCAGAATGAGTACAAATTTATGTTTTTTAATCTATTCAGTGTGTCCTTAATTGCCCTGGTTCTCTCGAACACCAGAGGTATCATGGACATAAAGCTCAATTGAAACACAAGTTGGACAATTTGTGTTCGCTTTGCTCATAGGTTCTCCTCTCTTTTTGTTTATTAAGCCGCGGTAACTAAATAGAATAATGTGTACGCTGTAAAATAGCACAGTCAAAAGGTGTGTGTTCCAGTAGTCATTACCGGCTCACAATAAATGAAGGTAAAACTTCATAGGTGCTCACTGCTTGTGTACAAAGTGTGGGTAGGGATACTTTGGTATCGCACAGATCGTGTGAGTAACGGTGTGCTTTCGGTACGAGCTGAAGCAATGTGCTCACAGTACCGACGTGCGCGCTGCCTCACTCAAGCGAAAATCTGATTTGCGCGACGCTTCAAAGGGCTTTTCGATTACCGAGTTCCGCTTTGATCTCGGGCGCCCTGTTACTGAGAGGAGCAGGGAGGGTCACGTCAGGGAGTGAGGGAAGAGGGCAAATGGGTTGAGGGAATCTACGAAAATGGAGAAGAAGACGAAAGAACATTAGGCCCGATAAAAGTTGACGCAAGACGAGAATGGAAGAAAGGGAACGAAACAGACAGAAAAAGTTGGGAAAACTAAGGTATAAAATGGTGAATAGATATAAGTATGTAGCATTTTACATTTGTGGGTAGAGAAGCATTATGGAAAATGAGAGTGTAGCAGGATTGTTTCGGGTCATACTGTGTTAAAAGAAAAATAGCATCTTAACTCATGTCAAAATGCTATTTTTAATAAAAACTTACGTACTTACGCTTACAGCAATGTGAGCGATATCCTAGAACTGGCAAAGAAGTAAGTTCAGTTAACGCACCAATACAATGACCTCTAGCATTTAACAAAAGAATGAAACTGTGTGAAACATGGTCGTTCAGTCGCCATCATTCTCACCTATGTCTCACACGTGACCAGCAATTCAATAATGAAATAAAGTACACAGAAGTTATCTGCAAGTGTACTTCCATTCGAGTTTAAAGTCAGATGTCAGGGAAAAGGCGATTCTCAAACATTAGTGGGAATTTTAAGTCTAATAGGATGACAACGACTTTAACGTCCTTGACTCCAAAAGCTCGCCAAATTGCAATAGAGTCGGCAAAAGTGGAAAAAATGTGAAAAAGAGAAGTAATTAACAACAGCAAAAACCTCGAGCATGTAGTAAATTGGATTAAATTCTAGCTACCTAAACAAAAGCGTGAGGGGAAGGATTCGCAGGGAAGGTGTGCAGCCCATGCTAGCGGGCACTGCGAGGGCGTCTCTTACGAGTTCACCACCTCAAGAATACACCGGCTAATAAAATTCGAAATAGGTCATTAGGTATAATTGTATCACGGCCGCTAATTAGAGAAAAAAAATAGATTTTCAGGACTTCAATTGACTATAGGAGTCACATCCGACGAGGAATACAATATGCTATCAACTTAGGAAGTACGGAATGTAGTTTTCCATGAAGAAAGGGAGCGATGTAAGCGTCTCATGTTCTATAAATTATTTCTACTCTTATTTAGCAGAAACTTTCCTTCTTATTTATTGTATAACTGTTATCCACGATTATAATTTTTTACTTTCTTTCACATGTTTTCTAATTTTTGAGCGTGTTTTTCCGTGGGTTATATGATTACTGTGAAATTTATAACATAATAACTGTTTGTGTTCTCAACTATTGATCGTGACACAAAAACAAGCATTGAGACACTGTGCATTCTTGTCTCAGCTTTTGCGATACGTTCATCAGGCTGTTTTCATCGCACCTTGAAGCTTGTAACAGGCAACTCAATCCTAACAGGGATGTGAGCCTTGCAATAGTCCTTCTTCCGAAGAGACTCTCAGCACACCCTCCCGACCTCCAGTGCTGGATTTCGACCAGTGATTTAATTTCGCATCTGCGTCCCCTTGTTTTGTCCTCTTGCGAGCTAATTAGCAGCGCAACCCTCGCTCTCTTTCTCTCCGAACCTTCCGTAACTCTTTGCTGTGGAGCCTACGACCATTGCTGTTCGTCAGTTTCACAGGTTTCTACTCCTTTGTTGCGCCTAACAAGTGAGCTGCTGTTGCGATATGCTTTGCAACTGGACCGTCGCTGCTTTCTTTCAATTACTCACCTTAATTGTGTTATATATACAAGGTGTAGAGTATAAGTACCTCTTTTTCAAAATTCGTTGAAACTGCTCTGTTCTTCTGGTTACTTACTACTCGATGAAGCTATTTTCTACCTCTTTATAACAACCTCGATACGCCTTCGGAAATTGACAGCACCATGTCGAGGACTCCCTTGAAAGATGGGCGAAAACTACCGATCAATTCGGCCTGGAGGTGCATGGAATTGCTTTTGTTTTTTCGTTACGCAACATCAGATTAAAATCTGTAGAGCTTCGAGGCCAAATCTGGAACTTTAAACTTGTTCAGCAGCTTTTTGGACTCTATCAGCTTGTTTTCCTCCATCTTAGCCGAAAGTAATCGACCTCTTCCTTATCATATACAACTTGTCACGCAAGTCTTCAGCTTCACACAACGTGATCATCTTGCTACCCAACTTTATTTTCCTTGAAAATGCCCTTATGAAGAAGCTCGTGTGTTAATCCCTCATATTCTAGACCTTGGAGGTAAACTCGGCTACTCTTTTACATTCAGACCATATAGAGCGACCTTGTCAGTCGGATGTTACTTGACAGTTACTGAAAGTAACCAACACCAACTCACGTCGAATCCTGCAGACAAGCTGCTGCCGGCCTTGAGCCACATTCTAATCTCGAGGTTATGGTGACCGGCGTCATACTTAATATCACTATTGCATCTCCTTTTATAAATGTGTATACATAGGAATAAATATTGACCGATTATACTATAACTGCACAGGATAACAGTGCGGACGCAACTGATCAGCAAGCTGAGATACAAGAGAAGCAGTTAGCGTGACTGTATTTGTCCAGTGGAAGTTACAAAGAAAACGCGTTATTTACCCCCTGTATCCTGTGTGAAATCCCTTCATTCGAAAATTTCGTTTCCTCTTGTTTTTGAGTAATTTGAACATTGCTCAGATTCGTCTTTCATCGAAAGAACGTCTGGAACGGAGAAACTGAAAGGTTTTACTCGTGCCGTGATATCGTAATATCACTAGCGAGTTAGTTGTGCTCCTCGAATGTATGATATTATTTTCAATGTATACTTTTGTCAATATTTTCATCATTTACCTTGCATATTAGGAACGAAATTCTAGGTATTTTCAGCAAATCATAAAAAATTACAGTTAGAGCAATGACACATTACTGGGAGAAAATGTCATTTTAACGAAAATCTGCTACAACCAAATTAAGAACAGAATAAACACTACAGAACGTCAGGAATGAAAAAAGTGGGTAATCTACGATAAGGACAATAATGTTCAGTTACAGGAGCTTCTACCTCCTTGTGGCAAAACGAATTCGCTTGGAAACTCAAGCAAAGTTTTATAGACAAGTGTTCAGTGTAGGTGTGCCTTTGCATCGCTGTCTGAAACTCTCACCATGGGATTGAGCAATTACTCTGTTGCTATCGGTACTTGTTAATGAAACTTGAATAACCATTAACTTAATGAGTTCTTTCGCTAGTGAGAGAAAGGACATGCATGTAAAGAAGGAAGTTCTCTTATATTCCGCCTTCTCAATCTTCTCCTGCATGATAGAACTCAAAATATAAGTAAACTATAAGTATATAGGTCATTTTTTTAACTTATTCATTTGATTGTTGAAAAAGCATACGCACCTCACATGTGCATAATATTCTGCCTGAGAAAAAACGCGGCAAATTTTAAACAAAATTAAGCCAACGCGCTACTTCATCTCTTGCACTTCCAAGATCTAGCCGCATACCGCGATGTCTCATGGGAATGCCTCATTTTTTTTAAATTGCCTCAACAAATTTCGCGGTATACTGTGAAACTGACGTGAACCACTGATATTTTATCCCAGGACTTTTTACATCAGAGTAAGAATCGCTTACTGCGATACGGCGACTATATATTGAGTATACTATATAGTTTATTGAAAAAATAGTGTCCATCATAATAATAGTGAAGTAAAGCCGGCATCCACGTACAGTACGCCGTGACTCACCATATCTGTGGGCGTGAATATTGACGTTAAAATAAGAATCCCTTGTCAGGGGGAAAAACAAATTAAACACATTTGGTCGATGTGACGAATTGACTATTAAGCGATCATACCGCCGAACTCTACAGTTTACTTACTTAAAGTTGTTTTTTAACTGGCAACCTGAGTGTTTCTAGAGGCTAGCTCAAAGTAGCAAAATTGAACCGACTACGATCGGTAGCATTGTTGCCAACGATTGGTTAATTTCTCACAGAGCGTCATCGGCGATTCGACATTTCATCTTCCGTACAATTTTTTCAGTTGATCAAACTGAAGTATCAAAAGGCGATGGCAAAATTTAAGTGTAATTTTCTGAAGCCTCAGGTGCGAACTGTGCGGTTCACTGATGACCTTCGACGTGGAACTTGATGAGCCTTCTGCTCGTATCGGTTTGGTTTCTGGGATACTCTTTTAGTTTCTTTTATTCACCTCGAGTTCATTTCACGGGCTGTGACGCTGACTATTATTTGCACAATCCAGCTACATGTGCTCAAAGCTGATTTTTTCCTCATTCTGATCAAATAAGTCAATATATTTTGCTAGTCGGGCAGTGTCTTCAACAAAAATTTATTCATTTTATACACTACTTTTCTACTCGCGTTAAAACACTGTCGTAACCTCCGTAATTTTGAAGACATTCGATAAATAGATTAAAAATATTAGACGAGCGCAGTTCATAGTTTCTTAGAAAATTGTAATTAGAAGAAATAAACTGATACTGATGAAGTTCTCCAGATCAAAAAAGTTAATATATTTAACTTAAGGAGTGCAAGAAATTCATTTACATCCTTCCTGTTTCAGTGACTCTTAATACACTTATGCTAAAAATAACATTGATTCCTCGATAAGGCATCACTCAAAAAGAATATTTAATATTTGTTCATTCGATTTCATTCCTGGTTAAGGTAAAAACTGATATTTTAGTAAAATATGAATCTTCGAAACCAGGAGTGCTGTGTAGTCTTTTGATCATGAGAACACGCAGTATAAATATGAATAATAACTTTTTAGATAACATTTTAAAATATAGCCTAAACTAAGCTTTTCCTGTGGTTCCTGGTCATACTTCATGTTTGCGGCTACTGTTGACATCAAGTATTTTGCTAATATAGTTTTCATACGCGAAGCTCTAAAACCGTTGACACACTCAAAGTCCTCTGCTTCACTAATGGTGCGCTGGTGACGCTGTGCCTAGTAAACATTTCTCAAGTGCTCAACGTCTTCAAGTTACCTTGGTGTTCTCTTAAAACCACTCACGTTAGTACAGCAGTATTGCCGTCATCAATTTTGTACCAAATATCGTATTTAACGAGCAGATTCATTTCCTTATTCCCTGCATTCTTTCCTTCTGCTTCTAAAGAGACCTGCGCAGAGAGTAGCGTACGATTCTCATTTAATTTGTTTCGTTTATCTCAAAAACTGACGCTTACGTTTTGCTGATTCTAGCTGCCACTGTCAAGGAAAATCGTAATGCTTAAGCGGTATTGATGCTACTTCAATCAAACCCATACTCACCTTGTGTGGGTAGATTGCCTTACTGGTGAAGTAACATTGAGCCTTGAATTTGAAAATCCATGTCAGGGCTGCCTGCGTGTACTCCGTTGAAGACGTGACGCGAGTTGAATGCCTTATATTAAAAGAGCTTCCGTCTTCCGCAGTCTGTTTAACACTTTGACCGTAGTTCTCCATACAGGTAAAATTTCACGTCGACAAGTGTCTCGGGTGTGAATTTAGAAATGAAGGGTTTCGTTTTTAATAAAAAAAAATTTTATTGTCCTATTAATTTTGCTTCTAATCTACAGTAGTATATGCGAGGAATGAACGTAAATTTCATGAAAACTTGAAAATTTGTATGCATATGTGTTACTGTTTTGACTAAGTTAGGTTAGGTTAGAAGATCGCGTGTACCATATATGCAGTCAATGCAGTCAAAAAGTTAAATGAAAATGTGTTTGAAGATTTGTGGTAGTTTACTATCAATTCCCTCCAGGGTCAAATATATTCATCTCACTTAACAAGTTAACCAAAAACATAGATGTACACAGCTATTTACAGTATTTAGATGAAGTGACGAATCAAATCTCCGTTGTATAAGCTCCAACCAAAAAAATTAGTCACCTACTACTAATATGGTGTTGAACGTCCAAGCGTTTGAAGAATTGTAGCAATTTTGAGCTGCATTGAGTATACAAGCGTTTTAACGTAAATCTGGTCGATTTTAAACCACTCTTGCATGAACTGATTTCATAATGCGGCCACGGTACTTTGACGATCTCCTCGGTGTCAAACTCGTCGTTTTAGGTGGTGCCGCAAATTTTCTATTGGGCTCATGTCTGGGGACTTAGCCAACCAATCTAAATGACCCACATATCTTGAGTGACTGTCATGCAAATTAATGACAGTTCAAGCCCGATCCACCTGGCAGCTGTCGTCCTGAAAGATAGGTAGATCAACATGTCTTTCTACATTCAGATATTGTGTTTATGACAGAATTTGGTTATCTAGCCGTTCAGTATAGCCATGCTGGTTCGCTTTGAAAGATAGTTCAACTAAAGGATCCACTTTTGTGATGTTGAAACAGCCTCAGAACATGACAGACTTTTCTCCTTGCATCGCTCCATGAACACAGGCCTCGTTGAAGGCTTCAAGATGTCTTCGACGAACACGACGGCTGGCATCATTGCTATAGAGACAGAATTGTGATTCATCTGCCAACATGACACTTCTCCACTCCTCTAAAGTTTAATGTCCATGAGCTTTGGCCCGTTGTCTTGAGGGCAGGAGTTGACATCGGCTGGTCACGAGCTACTCCAATACATATATCCATTTCATGGAATTCCCTAAGAAGAGTTCCTCCAGAAACAGCAGGAGAAGGGCATATCGTTGATGTTTCTCATTAGTTCCATCCTTGATGCAAAGTGATCCCGGCAACAATTCGGGTCGCACAGTGGCAGTCCCTATCGGTTAGAGTTTTCTTTCGACCAAAATTTTACCTTGGATTGACGAATGTACCTGATTGTTTCCACTGTTGGGAGAGCAGCATAACAGTGCTGCGCGCAACACCAGTGAATTCTGCTTCTTACTTCACTTGTTGTTCGTTAGTCCCACAAAATGCTGTAGTACTTTTTTGCTATTCCGAGGCCTCTTGCGTTCGTCCTATGCTGTGGAGCTACTAAGAAACAAGCCTATACCTTGCCAGCTCTGAATGAAGACTGGTGCCTGTTCAGGACTTGCATATTACTAAAAATACGGTCACAGCTTTGAAAATCGATTGATGAACAAAATAAGTTACTGAAGCTCGAAACACAATAGATGATTTTTTGTTCGTGGGTGCTCATTGATGAGTATTTTCGGTGCTTTTCTACGTTTACATCAGAATTAAAGTTTTGCGATAGTTTTGAGAGGGATGTCCGTAATATTTAACTATACACTTTTAAAGACAGTTTTTTTGTTGTTACATCTTTGAAGCGTTCAAAACTAACGGTATTCTATAAGATAATGTTAGGGAACGCACATTTCTAGTTCTGAGAACTAGAATCTAACATTGCACTGGGTGAGGCATAAATTTGAAAATATGATTTTAGGTCATTGTTATTTTATAAATGCACTGTCTAACCTTTTTTATGTCAGTAAGCTCCATCATTTCTGTTTAGCCACTGAAAATGTTTTATTTTTGATTAAATAAGCATGAAGTTGACCTCGAAACATGGAATAATATTTGAAATACATTTAGCTTAAACGCTAAACTCAGATACTGCGAAGTGCCTTAAAATTTCCAGATTAACTGAAAGGTAGTTGATCAGTCTAAAGAGCAAGCAGACTTTACTGAGAAACTGCGAAGTGGAAGACCTCAATCGGCGAAAGAACCGTACTGCGAGTGTCACACAAGCCTGGTGGAGAGACCTGCCCCCGAGGTACTGGTCCAAAGAGATGTGGCCACCTTGCTCCCTGAATCTTAATCCAATGGTGAGGTTGCATTAAGATGAGGGCAATCTGAGAGCTTGTTCAAGGTTCACAACCCTGTCGAAGACTGAACAGCCTCACTACTCCGTTATTGGGGAGAAATTCCATGACAAATACTACGAGTCGCAGCTAAAAATTCCTGGCTCAGATTTGAGGCTGTAGCTGAAAAGAATGCCAGTCATTTCGAATGCAGATTAACAGTTGTTATTCCTTATGATATTCATGCATAAGTATTTACATTTTCCACTAATTGAAATGTTTCATACATCAGTTTATACATTTTTTATTATTTTCATACTCATACCCCATCGAATTCATCGAAGCTCAGGAACAGAAATAGAGTGAAAATTATTCAATTTTGACACGATGCTTGAAGACTGCGGGAAATTCAAATTCTTAAAAACATCCCAACCTTCATTGTGTTCATATATGCATTACTTTGTAATGTAACTAATTTGACTCTTTTTTAATGGCCAAATCACATACTTTGTGATACTTCTTAGGTTTGAGTCGATATTAATAGTTCAAATTTATATGCTTGCCAGTTTAAAGATGAAGCAGGTGTTTAATCTTTTCATGCAAGTTCACAATACCTAAAGTACTCATAATCATGAATATCTAAATTTACACCACCATTCTTTATTATTAAGAAAGTTATTCTTGATCCATAACGAAAGTAAAATATGAAAGCGATAAAAGTTCATGAACAACCTCCGGAAACGCTCTGAAAAATAACTAAAATAACTTTTTGACTCATTTCAGCAGTGAGAAAAAAATGAGTAAATAAATAAAGGTAAACATGAAACTTTCAGGTAGATAAATATCTTCATTTAAAATAAGCTGAGAAAAAGGAACTCTCCGAATTATGAGCAATGGAAACTTCTTCTAAATTCTCAGACTGCGCCTGTCCTGTGAAGTAGCCTACTCATAAAATCTCTCTTATTTCGGAACATATCATTATTTAGTAGGGTGTGGATTATTAAATGATAAGGGCTCTCTTGCCGAAACTGAGTTGGAAGTATCACGATGCCGTGTTATTCTGGCATCAAGATTTTGTGATAATTGGCAACGTACAAACAACATTAGGCGATGCGTTAATAGTTTGAGCTACTTTAGGCAGAAAAGATCAAATCTTAGTTCGACGTAGATGTTAATACCGAAAACAAAATGATTTTTATGTTTGGTAATTTTTAAAAAACAATTCACTTATATCAACTTGAACAGAATTTTTTATTATCAAATTGGTTGTGGCTAAGTCAAGGTCATTCGTAACATTTCTTATTTAATCACTTATATTACAAATTTTGTAAGAGCTCTATGAGCTGGTGTTATCGATGGAGGCCATCAATTACTTGTACATTTCGTTTTGCGAAAGTTGTACAAGAGTTGAAAAAATAAGAAATTCGTGCTTTCATTCAAAGATCAAATGAAAGTTGACGTGTTAAAACTGAAACAGGAAACTTGCCTTCACCATTTCGGAAGGTAAGGGAACTTAAAATATTGAATTTAGGAGGGGTAAATTTTTAAGTAAGTCAACGTTACAATGATCGTACTGGATAGCTATAAGTAATTCGATTTTCTTCATAAGTTCATACGAAATCGTTTTTTTTTTTTCAAAAGTAAGATGCAAACTCTGCGCAAGAGATTCATTAGGATAGCTTTTTCGCTCGGATTGCTGCCAGTGACACATCTATATTATTACTCCTCGAAAACTTCCCTCGTGTACCCTCTTTTCCTCCAATGCTTTTCCTTCAGATAAATAATAATTCTCCCATTTTAATTTAAATAAACAGAGTCAAAGCTAGTTTTTATTGACAGGCTGGAAATGTAGTGCGGCGACAAACTTCAAACTCAAGTCAGTATTTGCAGGCATAGGCACTGTTTAGTTTAGTTACGGTTGCTCAAAGAATGCACGAAGTACTTGAATTTAAATAGAATTAATATGAAAACTAAAGATAATTTGCCATACTTTCAAAACTTATGTTAATTTGAATTCTTTTGCGGACCTAATTCTTAAAAATGTTTCTTTCCTGATGCCCCATCAATTCATAAATCAGAAATACTTATTTTTACTTCTCCATGATCTGATGCATGAGTATTGATTGACAACGATATTAATTCTGATTATTGGTCCCATCCTCATTTTGGTATTACTTAGGAGTATGACAACTGTTGTATTTCTACCTTTACTTTATACGTGATCGTTGTAAATAATTCAAGTGTGCTCTTTTTCAACCAAAAAAATACTTTCCCGTGGTGGTGCGATTTGTTTAGTTTCTACTTAAAATAATAAACATTTCACCGCATGGAGTTCTCCTTACACAAGAATAACATCACAAATTCATAGCATCAGAATCTGGCATTGCAAAGTACCGCAATAAATTGTGTTTGGTCGTCACTTCCTTCGCTGAACTACACGCATTCGGGATTCGGGCTGGAAAGTGAAGTCGCCCTGTAATAATTGAGTGATTTCGAAGTTTCTCGAATTTAGGGTTTGTCTCGCATTTTCAAAAAAGACCGAACTCTCAATTATAATAAAAACAGTGCATATCCTTCGCGTATAATTAGTTACCTATTAATTATACAGAAAGAATTTGCAATATTTTTTTCTTCCTTTCAACTATCTAGAACGAATGATGAAGCTTATCTTCAAATGTTTATTGAATAAATATGTTCTGAAGTAAAACATATTAATCATCAAAGTTTTTATATTCACTTCATCAAACTCATATCCTTGAGCAAAAGTTTTCATTCTCGGCCCTCAATATCCAGCTCGGCACACGTCGCCACAGTTTTTTATCGTACGAATGATATTTTCATACGAAAGACAGCGGTCGAATATTGGCTGGCCTTTCTTTGAAGACTCCCTCATCACTTTTGTGGTCTCGCTTAGAAAAACGTTTCCGAGGAACTGAAAATATCATCATGTGAAAAGACCATTAGGATAAGACCGTTCCTCAAGAAAATAAGATTTATTTCACGATTTCTTGGATATTTTTGAAGATATGTTACTCAAGCAAGAAGGCTTGAACTTAAGCATGATTTTTAAAACTTTTTTTAACTCCTGGAACAGCTGAATAGTGCAATTACCACTGCATATGAGAAATAAAACGTTCGAAACATGTGTGAAAGAATGTAGCTGACTTTACTTGTCTGCTCAGTATCTGTTTCCCAAAGTACTTTTCCCGTCATCTAATCTGACGTACAAGCTTCAACTTTCATTGTTTATTTAAAATAATAAACTTAGGGCTTTAATCGCTAGTATCTGAATGTTATCAGTGCCATTTGACATAGTTAATCGCTATGCCCATTTTCATGTATTACTTGCTATACTTGCATTTAAGTATCGAGATGAAAATTAGTGCAAGGAGTGCCGCACCAAGAGAAGACACATATTAAAATGAACGTTTCTGCTTGTAAAACTAAACGTTTCGTCTCAGGAGATTCATCATCAATGGTATAACTCTGTAATAAAATTACATAATTTACTACAAATTTCTTGGAAGTAATTGGATACCGAATACACACGGAAAGAGAAAACACTGTAATTTCTTTTCTAAAACATATAAAAAATTAAAATATGATAAATTACCAAGCAGCCAGTTTTAACTGAAATGCACTTTTTATATCGTTAAGTTTTGATTTTTATTTAAAAATATGCGTGCAGTGATTCGAAAATGGGCAAACCGTAAAAATCAGGGCAAGAGTTGAAAATCCCCAGCATTCCACATGTCTGATTGCTGACTGCGGCAGTTCACTTAGAAGTTTCCCAGCTGTATGGCTGCGACCCAAATGTGTTCCTTGGTTATTTTGATGTAAACGCCAAGATTTGTCACGTTTGTGTCAATTGTAGAGTATCATCAATTGACCATCCATTTTATTGTAGAGTATGAGCATGTTACAAGACTTTCAATTCTTGACTCTTGCATTCAGCAAACTGTTAATAAATTTTTCTCTTCCAATACATAAGAAGCCCTTTTACTGCTTTGGGGATTAGTTTTTTCAGCTTCTGCCCCCTCATTTACAAAATAAATAGAATAAGAACGTTGTCCACACAGCATATAATATTTGTTTTACATACGTCTCTTTGTATGTATGATTAATAGAGTTTATTATGATTAACGGATTTTCCAAAATTCTTTATGATTCTGTTAAGAAATTTCTATACCAGAAGTACGATCCGAAAATTTTAACAGATTTTCTAGTTCTTCTTATATTTTACCATAGTTTGTTCTATTTCGTTCGACAGACTGAAAAACTTTCAAAAAATTCTTCCCTAGTAAAACTTTCAAAATTGTTTTAACTAATAAATTGATATTAGGGTCACTTTTTCACTTTAAGAAGCGTCTCCCGATGAGTTTGAAAGTTAATGTAGTACTTTTGTTTAGTTTTCACAGTGTGCATCGGAGCACTTGGGTAGTACGTCCCGGTCTCGCTTCATTAACGTTGTTTAGCACTCAGGCCGTAATTATTGAGCTGGGAAACCTCGAAGTGAACCGCTGCAGTCAGCAATGAGACGTCATGTAGTAAGCTGTGGATCATCGTTGAATCTGGAGTATTTTTGCATTTGAACTCTAGCTCTGATTTTTCCAGTTTGCGCATTTTAGAGTCATTATACATTTTTAAACGAAAACACAAACTTTCCGATCCAAATAGCGCATTTCCGTTAAAATTGTCTGCTTAGTAGTTTATTTTGTTCCAAATTCATATTTATTTGTTATGAAAAAATTATGCTGTTTTTCTCTTTCTGTGTGCATTCGGTACCCAATTATTACCTTGAAATTTATGATAAATTATGTAAATGTATAGCAGATTCATACCAATAAGGATGAGTCTATATAGTCCTCGAAATGTTTAGTTTTTAAAAGAAGGATCGTTAATTTCAATATGATTTCTCTTGGTGTGGCTCTCTTTGTCCTAATTTTTATCTCTGGGAACTCTTTGCTCCTCGCAACCTAAATTAATTTGCATAATTGCATTAAGCGGATACTTTGGAATTAATAAAGATGTTACTGGGCAAGGTGGTGAAATTTCGAAGATAAATCTCATTATTATACATATTAACACTGAAATATTTTACGATGGAAATACCAATGAAAAAGAAAATAATCCAAGCTCAAACTTTATGAAATAGTTTGGTTTTGCAGAAATGGGATGAAGTCATAAGTTTTAACTATTATTTTAACTCTCGTATGACCCTTGATCGGAGTTCTACATTCAATTTATGAAGTAGAGATTTGTCGCAACATCTGGACAATGGACACTTCAATGAAGGCTAATTTGAATTAAATTTGAAGTAAGCTTCCCATTCCAAGCGAACATAATTTTAAAACCCATTCAATATGTACGTGTATTAAAACAGAGCTCGTTATTTCTTGAACCACGACGCCTTGAAATTTTGAAGGATTCTACTCACGCAATATTTCAAAGAGTTGTATGTCCAAATTTTTAAATGAAACGCTTTGACACCCAGGAAGGGAAAATTAAGTTTTTGCTAGTTTTCAATAAAAATAAAAATAGTTTATCTTGTACAAGACATCATGCCGAGTCCGACCAAAACCGACGCAGTTCCACCCTTCAACACCCCACACCACACAGAGGCGGATGGCTCTCTATGACGTATCAGACCGAATAATCAAATAAAGCACTTGTTACATCTTCAAATTATGGTTCTCTTGCTGAATAAAATAATTGAAATGGGTATTAACCATTTTATGCCGTTAAGAACCAACAGTATTGAAGATCAGATTACCGTAGTGATTCGCAATTTCAAATCGGTCATTTTGAGCTATGTGATCTTCTATTATAAGCTATGTGTCATTTTATTAACATTCTACCTCCGCTAATCTTAAGTCTCTAGCCAATCATTTTGTTCATAATGAAGCACCTAAGCCTTAAATAACGTCTAGTTTACACACAACTCTGACGATTGCACGTTTCCAAAAATTTGGTTGTCATTCCCTCTAACAGTGAAGAAAGATTGCAATGAAGCTGTGAGTGTTTTATCATTAACACTTATTAATTGTTAATACCACAGGTATTCATTTGAGTGCGTGTCTCATCGTCCGGCATCAGGTGATAGAACGACTTTTATCACGCCTATACTGGAATATTGTTATAACTTTCTCGAAAGTTTTTATTCACTTATACATGCATAAGTACAGCACCTCACAGGCCACGCACGAGTTTTTCTCTTCAATGGACCGCAATTATGTGTCTCTTCGTATCACTTTAAGATCATTGACACCCCTGATTAGCAATTAGATTTGGAGAGGGTGTTTACACCCCGTTCAAATGATTGAAATTTTTTTAGTTTCTCGCCACGTTTTCAGCTCAACAAATACCAGTGGACGTGCCTCGCCAAAAAATGGCGGGATGAATGATGTTAATATCTTATGATGCCTCCTTATTTACGGTAACCTCGAAATGAAATATTTTCAATATCACTGATACGGACTGCCTTATCTGACAGTCTCGCATTAGTTTAGGAATAAAAATCCCCGGAAGTTTCTTCTATCTAAATCCTAAAAAGCCTGCCATAGACACGGACAGACGGACGAAAGGACCAACCAGGCAACACAGGGCTATTATTATACCCGTATATAAACAACAGTCCAATGTACTAGATTTAAAGGTAAATATTCCTTTGAACTAACATTTACTTGTGACATCACTATTTTCGACTTATATTTTACTATTGGTCGTAAATATAGACTTACTTGAAAACGAAATGAACTTCAATAAATCGCCGTCTCAACCTGTGTGGAAATGTTCTGCTTACGTCGTCTTTTTCGTGTATTCCATAGCTAGAGCGATCTACGGAACGAATTCGAGAATTAGTCAAATGGTACAACTACCCATTTGATTTTTGTTGTATCTAAAGCCACATCCACACTATCAAACTCTCCGTCAATCGCGAACACGCCAAAACGCAAACAAAAACACTAACTGTTCTAAATGGTGTCCTGACTGTGCTTTCGGCCGTATAAAGTTGTACCAGTGTAAAATGTAAACAAACAACACTGCTCCTTGAATATGCGTATAAAATGGATGTATGCAAGTGTTTTAATTTAATTTCTTGGCAGCTGTTAATCACGTCGGTATTATTTTTGTATTAGAACTGACGTTTTTATTCCTGCTTGAAAAATCTGAAGCCGTCGATCTTCTAGTGTCTTATTATCAAGCTGCTAGCAACTATTTATGCAGCTGCCAGCTACTATTTTTGTGAAATTAATAATCCTTAATTTGAATAGGCTCATATGACAAAATTAGGCTATCATCAAATGAATAAATTACCAAAATAATCGTTTCTCATAAAAGTATTCATGCGCACAATAAATACATTAACAAGTTTGTGCTCAGAGTGTTCCAACATGTTGCAAAACATAGACACACCGAAATCTGCCAGCGCGCAAGGTGTGTTTGTGTTCGCGGAGAGTTGAAAAACACGAAATTCGCTTCTAAGATTGATAATGTGAACGGGCCTTAAGCGGGATCAACTGGTGAAGACTATAACTTTTAGAATAACTTCTGCGAGACCAAAAAAATATTTTATGAAATAGAATACTGAATTGCTCAAGATAGTTAAAAGAATAGTTAAACATTCTTAGATGAACGTTTAAAGTAGTTATAATGTTGTTTAATTTTTTACCTGAACTCTTCCGTGTAAACAAAATAAAATATTAAATTGTATGATAGCCTTAATATAGGAAATTTCTCCACACGCGGCAAGGGTTTAAGAAAAGTTAGGTTCTACGCCATTTAATTTCTATTCAAAAGTTAAAACTGCAAGATTAATTACGAGAACTTCACTAATTAAAATCTAATTTCTAAAACATAACTTGAGCAAGACTTACCGAGAGGTTAGGACTTCGAAGTTCATTTTAGAATCGGGCGATAAAATGAATTTTCAGAAATCACCCAACTGACCTACACAGATGCCGATACTTCGATTCAGGCATTCAGGGGAGGAAACATTCGTACACAATTAATACTGGACTCCAGGACCTTCGTCAGCCAACTTGAATTATAATGCCATCCCTCAGCGAGCGACCGAGCAGTTTCGCCACCGGAAAGCCCTGCCCCCGCCAATGCATAATAAAAACTTTAGACTGCTCCAATGCTCACGTTAAACAGCAATGCGGATCTCCGAATAGTCCTAAAGAATGGAGGCAAAAGGAAATTTAACACTCAAATCATCAGTTCAACAGAGTAGAAGTTGAGGTGAATAAGTTTTATTTATTTTTTTCCAGCCACCATTTACCCTCGGAAACCCAGTTAGGAGCGTCGAGCCACGACGAAGAGAGCAAGAGACCATGTAATAGAGAAGATACTGAAATGATAAAAGTATGGGATCAAATCAATAAGCCACACCCTAATCTAAAAATTAATTTACCCGTCACTAACTGATTTAATAATATAAAGAGACAAATGTTAGCTAATTAGTGGCCCCAGAGCAAAGACCTCCAGAGGTTACAAATAGATAATTATAGGTGTAAAAGATGAAATGAAAATAAGTTCAGGGTCATAACAAGTAAGAATTATCAGTGCACGGAAAGAGCCTCCTTCGGGGAACACGCGCTCTTGCACTAGACCGAATCTTCCACAACCGGCTTAGCTAAGGAGAGAAAAACCGCGTTAGGAAAGCATTTCAAGTGCTAACTAAAAGAAGCAGCGCAGTTAACACGGGCAAACGAATGCAAATGAAAACAGACACGCTCATTCGCACAAGATTAAATCAGTGAAACCATGAAAAGAAAGATGGTGAAGGTAATAAAAATTTCCAACGACAAAGTCTTCAAATGACTGCAGAACTTTCGCATGCCTAGCCTCACGCTCCAACGGCACGACCGTCAGCTAACTTCCGACCGCACGACCGTCAGTCAACTTCCGACCGCA
>VOMN01021835.1:0-13942 GCA_014899125.1 Orchestia grillus | reverse complement strand
TTTTCAGGGAGTCTGGAAAAATACCCAATGCAAGAGAAGAATTGATTATCTCTCCAAGGGATGGAGATATCAAATCAGCTACGCACTTTAATATTTTAGTAGGAAATGATTTTAATCCACTTGATTTATTTTTAAATGTGTTTATGACATCGAGTACATTAGTAGACGCAAAGAAAAATGAATTATTTTCATGGAAATGTTCCATGTATTTCAAGTGATGAGTGGAATCTGTGGTAATACTGAATACAGATTGGTAATACTTGAATACAGTTGAACTTATTTTCCCATTGAAGTAATACAAGGAAGGCATGCCGTTTTTCTTATATTGATGATAATATCTTGAGTAATCCAAGGTTTTGTCTATTTTCTGGTGTATTACAACACTGATACAAAGTACACAAAATATTAATGAATAATTACCACAAAAAACAATTTGCATCAGCTTGGGAAAGCAGCACTGAAGTGGCAAGCGTTTCTAGCAGTAGTGGAGTAGTGCTGCGAGCTCTTGTCAGCTGAGCCGTGTCACAGTAAGGCATTAGTGCTGCAGTGCAGTGAGTTGACTGAGAGTTACGCTGATTTAGACGCTGAGAGCTCTAATCCATTCAGCATTAGTCTACTAGACTTAAGGGGCGAGCACTGTGAGGAGACGGAGGGTAGTGGCAGGGTACGCTGATGGCTGTAAGGCTTGAGCGATGTAAACACCGGTTGTAAACTTTTATCTTTCTCTGTTCTGATTTTGATGCCATCTATTGGTCCTTAGATCATCATACCCAAGGCATATGTAGACTTGATTTATTTCAGACTGTTCGCTAATTAGTTGCCTAATAGTGCCCTTCCAAAAATAGAGGCCTGATACGTAAAAGAGAAAAGGAAGAGTTTGACACAAAGTGTGCCTAGCAAAGAAAGAGTTGAAAAGAGAAATAGACTGTAGAAAGCTAAAAGGCCAACTTTGGTATATGATTATGTTTGTTATCAAAGTGTTTAATTAATTATTCATTTGTTGTTTATTGTTTCAAGCAACCGTCTACGCTGGCTTTAATGAAGGTAGGCCACCCCGTGGTGAGTGCTCCTAATTTTGGCTGAGGCGTCGCCAATGGTGTGAGTAATTTTGGTGGACAGCGCAGGACCACTGGGTATAGAACAGTGGCGGTTCCAAGACTCGGTTATAGCGCACATATAATCTTCTGGTTCATATCGCTATCGTACTGATCGAGATCTCCTTTTAAACTAAATTTAGTTTCTTCACCATCAAGTTGATTTATGACATAGTAGAATTTAAGTTTTAGGAGTTTATTAGTTAAAAGCCAACTTGTCGACGGTTTTACCCCAGTCCAGCTCACACTGGAAAAGTATGAGTCGTATACCGTTCAGCTCACACTGGAAAAGTATGAGTCATATACCGTTCAGCTCACACTGAAAAGTATGTCATATACCGTTCAGCTCACACTGGAAAAGTATGAGTCTGTTGTGTGCTCACTTGTTTGATGGATATTTCGTAGAATTAATTATTNAGCTCACACTGGAAAAGTATGAGTCATATACCGTACAGCTCATACTGGAAACAAACAGCGCTTCTCGCTTGTAGTTTCAAAGCATTGCTATGTCAGTATTATTTTCGTGATTTTGTAGTTGATTTGCAGACTTAGTAAATTAGTGCTTTGATATACAAGAAACTTTTGTTTAAAATTTAAGATTGGAAATAGTAGGCCAATGCCGTATTCAAGTAAATGATTTGAATTACTGTTCTGGTAATGATCAACTTAGAAAAACTACGTTCTATGCTCGTTGTTGGACAATAGAACAATTTGAAAACTTTAACATATCAACCCCGTAATGATCCATGCATGTACCACTCGGACTTCTTCTTCTTCTTCTCTTTCATCTTCTTCTTCTTTTTCTTCTTCTTCTTTTTCTTCTTCTTCTTTTTCTTATTCTTGTTACTGTGGAAAACCCGTTACCGAGTAACATCCCACATGAAGGAGTTGTCTGTTGTGAACGCGTCGTGGGATACCTTCACACTAATAGACATCCATTTTAAAAGCAGTTTTAAAAGAAGCTTCAGGCAACGTGGGCCCACGTCCTCAGAGCTGACCTCGAAGCGGAGAGCGAGAGTGCTGCTACCGCCTTCTGAGGGAGAGAGTCCCACAGGCGGATAGCAGATGGAAAGATGGAGTGTAGTGAACAGAGATCTTCAATGTATGACCACAGATACTCCCAGCTGGTGAGAGAAATGACAGCGTCGGGATGTCGACAAGACCACCATGAATTTTGCAGAACATGGCCACCTTATACACTATTCTCCTCTCCCCGTGGAGAATTCTTCTACCTGATTCCATCTGGTCCGCCTCCAGGTTTTTGGAGAGTGATACCTGATAGGAGTCCTACACCAGTGTGGCGTACTCCAGCATTGGATGGAATAGGCCTGTGTAGCAGTGGGTTTGTACGCCCACGGGCACTTGCTCAGCTTGCGGTAAATTAACGAGCTAGATCAGTTCACCCTAGCTGGTGGGCTCCATGGTGCAGTAGTTAGCGTGATTGCCCTGCAGCTGGGAAGTTAGGGTTCGACTTCCGGTTCAGGCACTGATTTTCACGCAATCACGGAGTGCTTCTTTTGGAAAAGGAAACTTAACCACACATTCCTTACATTCTTCACGCGACAGTAATTGTAAGGCATTGAAAACTCAACGCTAAAACGTGTTGGAATTAATAAAGGTACTTTACGCTGCCGAAATGCTTTTTTACTGCGTGGACATGCTTTCTCCAGTAGAGCTTGTCCATCACCTCTACACCCACGTAGGTCGAGCTAGAGACTGTTCTAGGGTGCGCCCATGGAGGGTGTAACTGACGGGAGCCTCCTTTTTTTTGTTGGTAATAGATATCACATGATACTTGGACACATTGAAGTTCATTTTCCAGGTTTCCTCTTATTTTTCCAGGTTTCTCATGTCTCTCTGATGTGTGTCTCTGCTGGACTGATTATTAATGGAGTTATTCAGCACCATAGCATCAGCGAAAGTCACACTTTGGAATTAATGCCACTACTCAGGCCGTCGATATGGACAAGGAAGACCATGGGGCAGATCACTAAGTCCCAAGGAACTCAGGAGGTAATGCGATTTGTGGCTGTCATCTCCCGTTCCACAACTACCGGCTGGGTACGTCCAGACAGAAAATTTTGGAGCCACATCAGGGCCATGCCTCGTATGCTGTAGTAGTGGAGCTTCATTACTACTACAACACTTTTCATATGCCTTTTCATATGCGGAACTTTTTCATATGCCTTAGCAAAGTCCAGCAGGATGAGATCCGTCTGATGACCCTTGCCCAAGTCCTTGGTTATCTCATCACACATGAGAATAAGCTGAGTCTCGCAAAAACATTTCTTTGAAAAGCCGTGCTGGTATCAGAGAGGATTCCGTTCCTTTTGAGGTGCTCGGTGATGGCTGAGTGAACCACATGCTCTATCAGTTTGCAGTATATGCAGGTAAGTTTAATGGGCCCGTAGTTTGAAGGAAAGCTCTGGTCTCCCTTTTGAAGACCGGTGGAACAAGGGCATGGCGTTGTATTTGAGGGACATGGCCGGTCTGAAGTGAGGTCCTGAACAGCTCGGTGAGTGCTGGGGTGAGCTCCCTGGCAGCTGCCTGGAATAGCATGGCAATTTATCAGGCCCCGCAGCTTTCTTTGGTTTCAGATTTTTCAGCATTTTCTCGACGATACTTGTAGTAACGTTAGTCTTTGGCATATCTAACTGAGCCCTACGTCCCTGGTCAGGAAGGTTCACGAGATCCTCACTGGTGAAGACAAAGCAGATTTGGGTATTGAGAATATTTGCTTTCTTTGTTCCCTGGTTGTAAGTGAGACCATTCTTTTTAAGTAGGACAACACCCGCTGTGTCGCACGTTTTGCTCTTCATGAACCACCAGAGGTTTTGGGTCAAGTCTTCTT
Source organism: Orchestia grillus (assembly GCA_014899125.1). Lineage (NCBI taxonomy): Eukaryota > Metazoa > Arthropoda > Malacostraca > Amphipoda > Talitridae > Orchestia > Orchestia grillus. The sequence goes on along the minus strand of VOMN01021835.1, from coordinate 9,997 downwards.
CGATGAAAGATTTGAGTTTTCCTTCCTCGTCTTTCTCTGACGTTTTGGAACCTGGTCCAGTCCTCACCTCCATTCGTTTCCTTGGCTGTCCTCTATGAAATCAGTTTTTTTCCTTGCATGGCGTTTAGTTTGAAGCTTATCCACGGTTGATAGAACTATATAGTCCTACAATGTGTTCAGGTTAATCATATTGTATGACAACACACCTTATTTATCGCACAGTTTTTACCTTCGTGACCTGCACTGATGAAACAAAATCAAATTAGCGATACGCAAATGTCTGGGAAAAACGACTGGGATTTTAGCAGATTGCCCTGTACACGTGCGTGTGGAAATATCACAAAAAAGAATATAGGGTAATGTTAAAAATTTTAGGGTATTACACAATGCATGTGTGTTCAACTACGAAGTTCAACCACAATCCTCAGGTTTCGAGTGTTGAGTGAGGATGAAATGGTTGAAAAGTTTCATATTTTTTCTGTGTTCCTCTCTACTTAATTAAGCAATTTAAAAGCATACATAGATAGACAAAAGGTAGAAAATGTAAAATATTGGGTTAATTTTTACATCAGGACCGCTATCAGTTAAACATTCGATGTAATATTTTTAGTGAATTTTTACCCTTCTATCACAGAAATGAACATTGAATCCGTGGCCATTAAATATATTTTAAAGTAATGATTTTATAACAGGGCAGGGTGTAATTTTAGCCCAAATAATGATTTCTGAAAAAATGAGTCCATAAATCTGCAAAAGCTTTACTTAGTAATTGAAGCTTTTCTTGAGGTGTGATGCACTGTTGCAGTTTTGGAGCTTCCTCTAAAAAACCCTTGGAAGGTAAAGAGATAAAATTTTTTTATTCAAGTCACTAAAGTGAACTGGAGAATGTAGGGAGTTAAGTCATTTAGAAAATTATCATCATTTCAAAATATGCTGAAACTAAATAAACTTCATGAAAATGTTCTCATTTGTCAAGATCTTGGCACTAACACAGTTAATCATTGCAATGAACCTCTGGAGTCATAAATGTGAAGTCAAGTCTTCTGAAACATGAGTCTTAAGGTCAACATTCTGCTGCTAAATTCTAAAGACACCCTGCATTATATGTATGTATATATATATATATATATACTGTAGACAAACCTTAAATGTATATATATATAGAAGAGAATGTATGTATGAATATTATGTACAACAAACAAACTAATAGATACAGAAGAGAACCTTTCCTAGCTCAACTTAGCTTAATCAAACCTAACTTAACTTGACCTAACCTTGATAGTTGTAAAGCTATAGGCTCCATGGTATACTGGTAGCATAATGGCCTCTCAGCCAAGGGGCCCAGGGGTTGAATTGGCTCAGGCAAGGCATTTCATGTAACCAGGGACTGGAGTACTTTCCTTGGAAAAGAAAGTTTAAACTTCACATCCCTTACCATACCAGGAGTTGTAAGGCATTGAAAACCTAATGGTTACACATTTAAATTAATCAAGCTTCTTTTAATTAACCCAATTAGCCTTTGTTCATTTTGAATTACAAGAAATGCTTTACCAAGGTGTTGCCATAATTTTTTTGTAGGGGAGGGGTGAAGTTGAAGTAAAAATTAACCAAATACTGGTTATCTTGAAGTCACATTCTTTTTTTCTAATCTTAGTCATATGGTGTATAGTAGTTTTATTTATAGGATCATTGAATAGCAAAGTTTTTCTTGGAGCATCTTGCTCTCTAATGGCATCTGCCATACTATGTCTAGGAGCACCTTGAATTGGTGTTCTATTTAGCTTCTTTCATATGAGGCAATTTGGAATGAGTTGTATAGTTTTTTGCTGATAATATATTATTTACAGCTTTCATGGCATGTCTAAATTTTTGTTGGTCTTTAGGTTAACATGTATTTTAATAAGACTAGTTGTATAGAAGATTCTAGTCATCATATTACCTTGATATATGATGACTATATTAAAACACTAAGAAATATTTCAGGAATAAGCTATGTTTTTTAAAATTGATCCTACTAAGGGCTGGAGAAAAAACTAAAATTCAAAGACCATAGAGTTTTGATATTGTATGTAGCTTGGAGTAGAACTTACCCATCAGAAATTATCTGCCACTTGTAAATTATTGTGGCCATTCCAATATGTCTGAATAGTATAAGGCCCCTTGCTGGAATAATGTGAGAAACCTAATCATTTATATTTAATAACGAAATTTGCCCTTATATGAGCTTATTTCTTTATAACACCCCTAAAATGTATATTCTTGTTCCAGTTAATTAGCATTTAGAGATATTAGCACAACACAATCCCAGCCATTAGATCAGGAGTGAACAAGCTTATGATGAATTTACTGCAATTTATCTCATTTGGAAATTGTCAGACTTATAAAATACTAGACTACTCATGACTTTTTGGGTCAAATGAAATTTATCAAAATCAAACCGTATCCAGAAATATATCCTGTGCAGTTGAGTTGATATCCACAATACAGGATTAAACAAAGAGTATAAATTTCAAATATCTTAGATCCGACAGACAAACGTGTGCATGGTTTCAAGCAAGCAAACAAGCAAGACGACCAGGGTTGTAGTATTGACTTCTTAGTATTGAGCCCTGACATGAATGTTTTCAAACTAGATATCTCATCATTTTTAATCAAGATGTGGCCACATTTCAATAAAGATGGCTCTGCATTTTAATCACAATTACAATTCATATGCTTTTTTGTGAGCTGAAGACGTGTGTACGTCATCCGACGCCTTTCTATGGAGCAGGAAAGCAAATTTCAGAACCATCCAATGATCTTGAATATCAGCAATTTAAAAAAAAATTGAAGAGGTCAGAAAACTTGCTCAATTTGCAATAAATTTCATGCAGTGATTACCTTAGCCAGAAAAATTTTCTATATTATAAAGGATTTTTAAATTGTTTTTGTGTCTTGAGTTGCCCCAAATCCTAGGGCTACATGGGATGCCCTTTTTATTTATTGCTCACTACAGTAAGGGGCTAAAAAAAGTTTATGTGCCACTTCAACGCCCTTAGAATATAACTCTAAACAGGACTCAAAAATCTCAAAATAGCAAAAAGGTATTATTAAAAAATACTTTAAAATCATCCTGAGTAGCTCCAATTTTTTAGAGCCAATTTACGTCGGACATTTAATTCTTGCATGTTGAACGGTGACCCTCATTTTCAATTGAATTTGTACGTTGTGATCAAGAAACTGTAACAATTTATTTTATTTTTTATTTGAATATTTATTCACAGTAAATAAATGTATAAAGTATATAACTGGATTCTGTATGACTACCAGATATTTTCTACATACAAGTTATATACAAGTTGAATTTTCTAAATGCAAAATTGTCATTTGACAAATCTGTAATCTAGGATAATTTTTCTGCTGAAAAGATTCCAACCAGATGACTGATGCTTAAAACTAAGTCTAAGACTATACAGGGTGTTTTAGTGTGCTTAAGACCACCTGTGCCTGTGGTTCAGGCCATATAGTGGCACCTTGTGATTCAAATTTGATTTGTTCTAGTAGGCTGTTCATATTGGGAATGTTCCAAATGGGGAGCAATTTTTATCAAATAATGTAAAAAACAATCACTTCCTGGCATCCAAATTCCCATTCTTAAATAGTTTCTAAACTTTGTTTTGTGTTGTGCCATATGTCTAAGAATAAATATAAATAAAAAATACTAAAAATTAAATTCCTTTCTCCTTGTTTCTATTATTTCTTTTTTCATATCCATACTACAGGGTGCCAGCTTCCTTACACCACTTGCACTGTCACTTTTCACTTTTTTTACAGCCATAATGAGGGCTCCCAAGAGGGACAGAGAGAGGTGTTCACAGCCAAGAAGTGCCAGCAAGAGTGGCAAGCTGGTGTCTAGAGCTGGCATTTTTTTGTATTCAGATTGGAATTAGAAATTTGTTTGCCAAATGTATTCGGATGAGGAAGTGGAAAATGTTTTAGCTGAAAGGTTTTGGAATCAAAGGACACCACTCAATATGTTAATATCTGTGGTATCCTGTTCAATTAATATGCATTGAAAGGTAGGTAGGTATAAATATCTTCTTCACAAACCTGGTGGGCTAGAGCTCTTGTGGCTCCGTAGAAGCAATCTCGTTTGGCATGCGAGAGGTTGCAAATTTGGCACAAGGGGCAGCAGAGGAGGTTTTGTTGTCAGGAATGTGGTTTGCATATTTGTGACCAACTTTGTCTTAGTTTCCATTGCAGAGTTGGCATTCTACAGATTTCTTTATTTTGTTGCATTAATTATCATTTAGTTTTAACAATGGACACCTTGACTAAAGTGAACAACAGTGCAAACAGCGACTCTGACTCTGACACACCTGTGGCAGTCTCTCTTAAAGCTGCCAATGCAAAGAGACAAAATGAAGTCAAAGAGATAGAAAAACATGTCTCCTTGGCCAAGAAAAAGAAGAAGGATGCTGTCAAAGAAATCAGAGCTAGACGTCATGAACGAAATATGCTTCAGAAGAAAGAAAAGGTAAGCTTAAAATTGAAATTTCTTGAAAAGATGTGCCACAAATTTTGATATCTATGCACATTTATCATGATTAATGTACAGGAATTGTGTCATTCATTAATCTATACATCATTAATCTTAATTGCCTTAGATTTATCATAAATGGCTTGCTACTCATCTTGTTGCTCTAGTTTTGTTTGAGAATTCACCATTAGAGCAAGGTAAGATAGTATGAATTTGTTAAAAATAAGTACTTGATAAATGTACACATTTCCTTATTGTGTACTTTTTCCAGAAAACTCAGAAGAAGAAAATTGAAGGTATGATGCTGGAGTCGTCAGTCCTCAAAAGTGCAAAGGCACTCAAAAAGAAGCTTGAAAAACAAAATGAAAACAAGGAGGAAAATGAAGATGAGATGGATGCTGAGTCTGATCAAGAAGTTGACAGAAGCAATTTACTGGAAAACAGTGGAGTTACGGGCAGTGATAGTGATGCTGAAACGGAGGCCACAACTGATTTTTTACATAAAGACCGTAAGTGTCAAGAGTTTAGCAAGTTTATTTTTTCTTGCTTTAATTTTATAACTTGAGCTACGTTTCATTTTATGTCTATAACGATTTTGAGCCTTGTCCATAACTGATTTTATATCTGTAACAGCAAATATGATGCTAAAATATGTTATAGCTCTATACTAATGTAATAATGATTCCATGTTGGGTAACATTATTGTTGTGATTGGAATGATTGATACATTTTTGGCAGCTAGTTTGATATTGCCTGCTGCTCCAAATCAATAAACTCAGAAATATCTTTACTTTTAGAGCTACTTCTGTGTAACTGTAAAATTATGGAGGAAAATATTTTTTCTAATTCTTTCCATTTGAGTATTTCTAATTGATACAGACTTCATTTTGATGGAAAATTTATTGTATTGTTATAAATCTTCAGGAGTATAATAATTCTTTGTGACTGATTTTTTAACATGTTTCCTGTTCCTATTTTATTTTCCTACAAGTTATCTCACAGGATATGTGTTGATTTCAGCACTGAATTTGATTAGTTTTGCTTTGCTTCATAACTATTTTCTCACGTTTCTCTCTTCCATTGCTACTATAGTGTCACAATTTTCTCATTTGTGTTACTGCTAGTCACAATTTTCTTACACCTGCTCCTGCTGTAATGCAACTATTTTTCACTTGTGTTGCTACTGGGATATTACTATTTTCTTATATCTGCTCCTGATGGAATGCAACAATTTGATTTATTACAAAATTAACAAACCTGTTGACATAATAGATACCTAGGCGTTATATCCAACATGTGAAATTGTTTATATAGGGTGACCCACGACAAACCAAACCCTCATTTTAAAAGTAATACATGCTAATGTTATTTTTATGCATGATGGTATTAGTGATCAGAGAAACCACTATTGAGAAGGTTCAGTTTTCGTGGGACACCCTGTATAAATTGACTTGGTATGTAAAACCTGGTTTTCAAGTATCTCTTCATTTCGCATTTGAGCATTTCAATTAAAAATGTAAAATGTTGTTTAAATGATGTAACTAATTAGTTGAAATGTTAAATCTTCTAAAGACAATATAAAGCAAATTCCACTATAGTCAGTATGTGTGCAGCTGATTTACTATAGCATACTGTTAAGCTTCAAGGTAAGGTCATTAATTTCATATTAATGTGAGCATAATTTTCAATATTTAAACTTCATAATTTCTGGTATGATCAGTTTTTATAATGTTTAATTATGGAAGTTTTATGTGCATGCCAGGGTTATGAAAGTGAAAGCAAAATTTTGTTTCCTATTTGAATTAGTTCAGATAATACAATATTATGCCGGGGGTAGAAAGCTCATTATTAAAAAATAATTTTATTCATTTCTTAGCCAACAGTTAGTTCTGACATTGAAACTCGGTGCTCTTCTGCACTCCAGGTGTATTTATTGGTTCTTGCACTGACTTTATTCCTGGTAGATGTTGCTAATTTCTCATATGAAGTTTGTGTACCATTCTGCTAATCTCCCTTGCTTAGTTGAGGAAGAGTGAGCATGTGTGTTGCAAAGCATGCAATGCTTTACTCTTCCTGAAGTGTCTGTGTCTTTCTGCGAAGGCTCGTTACTGTTTTTATTGTAGCCCTTTCTTTGTTATTAGACAAGTCCTTTGTTGCCAAATTTACTAACCTTGACAGCCTTGCTTGTGAACTTCTCTCATGATCCATCCTACTTATTCCTATGAATTATAATCTATGGGGGAGCTGAATCTATAAAGACCTGCCTCAGTAAGTTATTCTAGTTTTCACTTATTTAACCCATGGACGATTTTCCTCCCCAGCCGGCGTGCATGTTGTCAGCCTCACACAATCTTCTGATTACTTCCTAAAGAAAGCACTGGAGTGGAAACAACAAATGCTCTACGGCCCATGGATACCAAGAATGACCTGTGAGTTGAACCTTGTGAAGCTCATAAGCATTTTTTCTGTTTAGCAGGATGTGCCTTATCTATCTTGAATGAAATACCAAAATGGTACATGATAAAATTTCTCTTTTATGAGAAATCATTATGATGGTTAGTTGAATCAGTTCAACATTATGATGATTAGTATGATTAAAAATTTTAGGAATGGATCATTTATATACTTGAAAATAGTTTGACGCAACCTACCCTGGGGGTAGGTAAGCACATAACCCCAGCATGTACCTGCTGTACTGCAGCATTAGCTGTGGGTTGTACATTGAAGGAAATTAATTTACACGTTGCAATATGCTAATTAGTTCATTATGGATACATAAATGTCATCAATAAAACTCGTTATGTACATGAACACTGAATTTGACAAATTCATTTGAAAAATCAGCTCAACTTAATTTCTTAAAATTTGAACATTTTTACATCAAGAAACGCGGGGAATTTTTCATAACCCTTGTGACTCCATGAACATTGCTATGGTCCTTGAGGATGAGCTGGCATCGTCCAAGAGGGACGTTTTGGTGGTGCGGGGCCGGACCGAGGTGACGGTACGTGATCTCACCACCAATGAAGAGAGTGTCATCATACCTACATACTTCACTCGCACGTGTCACTACTCTTTTACTGTGGTGCTCTTTCAATGTCATTCTATCGTTGTTCCATTAAATAGAGCCAGGGTGTTGAAGTGCATTCTATTTCTTTACAGACGCTGAATACAAAGCCATGAGAGAGAAGCAGCAAGCTGCAGACAATCGTCCCAAGTTGGAGAAAGTATTTCATGCTTAATACATACCTGATGGAATAGTATTGATTTTTTACCCATTTTATAGGACCGTGAAATATTAGCGTGTTTTGTACAAAGGCTCCGAGTTCCATCAGAGTCATTGAAGTCTCAGGGCAGATTGTGAAAACGTTGCTCTGCTGCAGGCGATTATGACACGAGTGACGCTTTGGTCAATGTAGGGGCAGGACGAAGAGCACTGCTCAGGGTTTTGTTGGAATTTCTGTGGTCCAGGTGGCTGCTGCCTTCCATGGGGCTGGATTTGTCAATACTACTCGTGGGAAACTTGAATTTATTAACTTTGCGTTACGGAACTAAGTTTTTTGTCGATAATGTAGATTGGTTAGATATTTTTATTCCTGAAATTTTAATCGCTCAAGCGTGTTTGACAATGAATCCGCGGGCGAGGTTCAGGTGTCGAAGTCGAGTTATCAATGAAGTAAAAGTATGTAAAAATTTGGACTTCGTTCGGCAAGTGACCGACACCTGCACTGTAGTCGAATGTGGCTATAACCCCGACTTATTTGGTCGAATCATTTGGCTCTTGGAAGGACCGCCTGTTCTTGCTCTTTAAAAATATAATTCCTCTCGTTTGTTATTCTTGATGAGGAGTTCAAAGTTCGACTTAAGTGAATTTTTAGGTCAATAAAATGTCATTTTTCATATCTGTGCTATAAAAAAATTGAGTCTAGAAGCTCTATGCGGAAAGCTTACAGTACAAGTTAGTGTAGGTGTGAAATTCCCGTCTACGTAGCAAGTCTATGACTGAAACATTGTGTGAGTAATGGAACTGTGCGATTAAATTCTTTCGAAAGAAAACTGGTAATAGAGTGCAAATATTAATTTGGCATGTCGAATTTTTTTTTGCGTGTTTTAAGTGCTTAAATGATGGTGTAACCAGCTGAAAATTTTAGCGAAAAAATCAAGCAGCTCGCATGGCAGAGGCGTTGAAGTTCAAACTAGAAGTAATCGGACAGCCAAGGCGTTTTAGCAGTGTTAGAAGAGCACAAAATGCTCGGCAAGATCAGGCCGTTGAAGTGAAGGAAGCGCGGTGTGTGACCTGCGCCGCGCGAGTCTCTGCCTTGCCGGACTCCGAACGTTTCCCTTCGTAGAGGAACTGATGCGCGCGTAGTGGGACTGTATATCAGAGCACCATACTTCACGATACCGACCTTGGTTCCAGGTCCATCGAAAACTCGGTGCGATATGAATCCCTTCTGGGTTAGTGGTGCACGGCTAGAATTTGCGCATTGCTATTGTCTCTAAAAACACTGTAGAATAGTGGCACATGGCCTATATTCGTGAATTACTATCGTGTCCAATAGAATTTTGTGAATTATGGCGCTCTGTCGCAATCGTTGTGGAGGTCCTGACACTAAAGAGTGCACCAGCAGTTCAAGTTCCTCTGATGTTTAATTCTTGCACCTAGCCTAGTCAGCCCATGCGTGGGAGTGATGGCCAGTAGCAACTTCGCGTCAAAGTTTTTTGGTGCAACAGAAAGTTGTTTTTATTAAAATCTTATTTGTCACCAAAAAAACTACAGTCGGCTCGTGAATGACAAGCAACATATTGGGAAGAATAAAAATCGAGAACAAAATAAGTCGAACACGATGAGTAATGGTAAATCTTTAAGTTTTACTTTTCGCGCAGGTAGTGAAATCCATGCACCTAGATGAGGTGGAATGCATGTAATAGCGTAGTGACATTGGTAACCTCGCGCTACAGTTCCGTTTCTTTTTTACTAGGATATGTTTCTGTACAGTTCGGGCATTAAAACGGACCTGTAATGACCAGGCCATTCCTGAAGGATATTAAAAATATTGGTTCAATTATAAATTGTTTTACTAAAGTGAAAATGGACAAGTGCGCCAAATTTGTAGGATGCTTGACGCAACATTTCGTTCATTTAAAAATAACTTCATCTTTACAGGGCTGAACTTCAACCAATTCTCTAACGACTGCTACTCGCTAGTGGGAAAACTCATTTTCACCTCATAACTCTTGAATTATTTAACCTTCACACTCAAAATCACATTTCAACAAGCACCATCCTATTCATGAACGTGTGAAGTTCTCACACGCTATTCGTGATCGTGACCAACCAGCGTATGAACTCCAGATGTGACCATTTCCTCCTGTCACGCTCCCCCGCACCTAGTCCCTTCCTCGCAGGCGTGGTCCATTTCTGGCAGCCGACGTGTCCAGCTTAGGAGACCCTGTCCACACGCCCCCAGCAGGAGT